>JAQZBX010017951.1:0-35057 GCA_029593785.1 Cabassous unicinctus | reverse complement strand
AAAAAAAAAAAAAAAAAAGAGGAGGCAGAAAGATAGGAAGTAGGACTGAAGAACTAGGAAGAGCAGAATTAAACATGAAGATAAATGGCTTCTAATATCTGCATAGTCCATATTTACTATCTTTAACTCTGATACTCCCACAAACACTACCACTTTATTACATGGTCTTCTATAAAGATACGTTGCTTATAGTTAATTCTTGCAGCCTGCCTTTCCTCTGAAAACAACTGGGAATTTCATTTTAAAGTGGTTTTGAAACTCAATACTTCTTTTGGTATTTTATGCAGTGAAATTCATTTTGCAACACAATTCTACAAAACTACAGTATGTTTGGCCTTGTTTATATGATTTCTGAGAAAGTACTAAGGTATAGGAGAGACATGAAGGAATTGTTCCAGAAAACATCATGCTATTGTTAATAGATTTTTTTCATGACCTTCATTTTAACTGCTTGCTCCTCTACCCTTTTCCAGGAACAATTGTACAAACTTTAAGAACAATAATTATCATGTCTACCATAACAAATTTAAACAAGTTGTAAGAGACATGGAGGCAAACATCCTCCAAAAATGATCCAAAGAACTGGTTTAGTTTATAACAAGGCATAATGTACATCTGTTACCAGTGCCGCCCTTTCCACGATGCTCAGGTGGCTGTACGTTACCACAGACACACTCACACATACACCCACATTCCACAAGAAATTCTTCAGTCATTCAATAGTCCTGTTAAACAGACAAAATTTTGTTGAACAAAAGCCATTCTGCCACGCTCATTTGTAAAAGGATATAATTAGTCGTTCTTTCAGTTTCCTGGATAAAGATGGCACATATGAAAAATAATAGGCTGTCAATACCCTAATGGGTTAGCAGTATGAACCCAACAAAGGAATATATTTTTAAGGCAACAACAGCTTATTTTTTTCCTAATATCTGTGGTATTTTGGGATCCCTTATGGCATGAAAGCATGTGTTTAAAATGCAAAGTGAGTATATTTGTATTTTATTTATTTTTATCCTTAAGTACTAAAAATGCTCTTCATCACGATTTAACAGTTAAAAAAGACATTACCAACTCTAACTTTACAAAGTAGGATAATATAGAGGAAGATTAGCTCTAAAAAATTATTTACGGTCCACACTGTAACCTACAAAATTTATCTTAGCCTATTCAGTTTTGTGCTTCAAAAGGCCTTATTAGTCAATTAGCATCTATAGAGGTTCTACTATATGCCAGGCCTGGTTTAATGTAATTTCACAACAAATATAAAGAGGAAAACAAATAGTAATATTGGTTAATCACAAATTATTCATTATTTATAAGAGAATAAGAAATTGTTTAAATGTGGAATTGCCCCTGCTGCCTTTAGCCAACTTTAAAATACAGACAAGTAGTGGTAGTTGTGGTAGCAGTAGGAGTAGGAGTAGGAGTAGTAGTAGAAAAGGAGTAAGAGGAGAGGAAAAGAGTGAGAGGAAAGAAAAGGAGCGCAGACAAAAAACAAGGAAACTGTAGTAGTTGCTTCTATGTACGTTGTTGGGCCCTGGGATGCTAATGTGATTACAAGTATATTGTTGATATTCTGTTTTACATACTTATAAAATAAAGAAGATGTATATTCCATTATGATCCAATAACCAAAGGTAAATCATAAATATTATTTGGAAGATTAAAATCTTTGCTAAAAGGTTCTTAACATATTTTGGATCACCACCTTCTCGAAGACATTATGAAAGCTTTCCTGAGAAGATCAGAGATATTAAATAGAAGAAGAAACAAACCAACGAATGTAACACCTCACAAAATCCTGCCTTCATTGCTAACAAGTTTCTAGATCTGTGAGGCCATTGAAGAATAGCAGGTTAAGAACAACTGCCTTAATTATGGGAGACATGATATAGTTGGTGGTTGTGTGTGGGGAGAGTGAGCGAGAGAGAGAGAGAGATGATATAGTGAGATATTTAGGATTGCATTCCAATTCATCCAAAAATTAGATACTTCATCATTTTTTATTACATTAACTGTCATCAAAGCAGAGCACCTGTGCTGACAACCAGAATGATCAGAAGTAGTCCATATTCTGCAATGTAATTGTAGTCTTTTAGCTTCAAGCATAATTTCTTCTAAATTTTCTCTTTCACAGGATAGGTCTCCTTGGATTGAGCTCTAATGCTGTCTAGTTGCACTGAGGATTGTAAAGGTGAAGAGCTGATAAGCATTTGAAACCGGGTGGAGGAGAGGAATGAGGGCTTCTAATGGTACTTTGTCAGAAAGCCAGCTGCTTCCTACTTAAGGGACAGTATTTTCTCATGAGCAAATAAATTAGCCCTTATACCAGTTACTTACTAAGAAGACAACCTAAGGCGACCTCAAATCTCTCTGACACATAAGAGAACAGCTTTTAGAAGAAAGGACTGAAGCAAGACTAAGGTATTTTACCAGGAAAAATTTGTGAGATGTGAACTGAAAACATAGGCTCTGGGCTCACAAGATCTCCTGTACCCCAAGGAAAGATGGGCCCCCAGAGCAAACATAGCAAGATCCCGGGAGAGAATGTGTGGAGAAGACGAACAAAGGGCATGTCAGGGAAGATTTGAGAGAGAAAAAAATATATAAAGATAGCAGCTAGAAGCCCTAATAGAAATAAACATAACTAATATGTGAAAAATTCCAGAGAGCAAGATGCTACCTTATACAGGGAAATAAGAAACGGACAAGTAATAATACAACTCAGATTAAGCACTGGACTCCAAAGCAGCAATTTTCAAAACATGGTCCTGTGACCCATTTAGAGGGTCTGCAAGGCAAAACTATTTTTATCACAATAATACTTAAGACACTATTTGACATTTCACTGTGTTTACATTTGCATGATGGGAGCAAAATCACAGTGGGTAAAACCCACTTACCCCAGAGCTCAAATCAAGTTGCAAAGTGCTACATGCTAGTTATCATCAAAATGTACCCCCTTCTTATGCTGTGTGAAAATAGAACAAAACAACAAACAAGCAGACAAAGAAAAAATTCAGTAAAAGTTATTGTGTCAAATTTTAAGCCCTGAATATGATGTGTCTTTTTCATAACCTTTGCAATGAAATTGAGCACACTTCTGCTTGTGTGATGGTTGACTCCAGGAAAAGCACGGTGCAATTGTTTGAGTTACAAAACTAAATGGCTACTCTTTTCATAGATCTTCGTTTTTACTTGAAAGAATGACTGACAAACTATGGTTATGCAGAAGGAGATGTTTTGTAGACATTTTCTCAAAAATGAATAAAGCGAGCCTTGTTACTTTAAGGAAAACATCTGCCGGTATTTGTTGCTTGTAATTCAAGATTTCAAAGGAAAAATAGATTTTTGGAAAACTTGGGTTTGCTATTGCCAATTTGACAGCTTCTCAATACTTAAGGACTTTTTTTTGGAAACCAGCAGTGATATTTAAAAAAAAATTATAATGAAATTTAAAACTTTGGGAAGATCTGCAAAATTCAGGGAACCAATATTTCCCAAATGATCAATGCATGAAGTTACAGGATGATTCATAAGTGAAAGATCCATTCAAAGAGCAAGAATGACCAATGACTTTTACATAACCGATTTTAAGAAGTTCACTGATATGGTTTCAGATTCCACATTGTAACAATTTAAGAACTTACCATTTGTTGAGCTTTGATGTAGTCCCAAAAATATAATATTCACAACTATCTGAAAAGGTAATTAAAATACTCCTCCCTTTTCCAAATCTGTATGATACTAAAAAACAGATTGCAATAGATTAAAAGCAGAAGCAGATAGAAAAATCCAGCTGTCATCTATTAAACCAGACATTAACAGTTTTGCAAAAATGGGAAAGAATACCACCTTCTCAATAATTTTAGGAAAAAATATTTTGAATAAAAATTTAATTATACTAAAATATAATGGGTTTATTATTGCTATATTTAAATGAGTTAAAATAATTGTAAATTTCTGTTTTAATTCCAAATACAGTAAATACTGATAGATATATCCTATATATATAAACTCTTTATAGTCCACATTAATTTTGGGGAGTATAAAGCAGTCCTGAAAGCAAAATGTTTGAGAACCATTGATCTTTTTTTTAAATAACCTAGCCTATCTTCTTTATAGTTATATCCCTTTGAACCAGCACAGTACCTGGTACATAGTGGGCACTCAAAAAATATTTTATAAAGGAATGAATTAAACACACATCTAGGCTTCTCGGGTTAGACAACTGTTACTAATCATCTAACATGAAGAGGCTGTAGAGAATGACTAAATGCACACTTGTATATAGCTATAGCTGTAAACATTTATAGTTGACTATTTAGTAAATTCAGTTAGTGTTTTATATTACTAACATTTAATTGTTATTGTATTTACAATATGTTTTCCAAGGAATCCCTCTGAGGTAGTTTATTATTATTTTTTAAATCTGATTAGCACATTTCTCCTTTTCTTTCTCTCTTTGTCCTCTAAGAGAATTTGTCCTTCTGGTCCCATAGTTACTCACAGGTCCCAGTCTTCCACCCAATGAACTTTTCTGAATTCCTATGATTGGGGTCTAATGGAGACATTCTATCCAAAATGACAAGATGCCAAAGTTAATATCCTCTATAATTAAAATGATACATAGGACTTGTTAAGTCATTGGATTTAAGAAAAAATATAGACCTTATTTAGTATCTGGCTGTGAACCATTTACAAGGTTATCTGAATACCTTCCAGTTTTTGGCCAATCAAAAAAAGAATTCAGTTGCAGCAATTCTGCTTTTTGATCTTTACAACCAACCAGATACAATGTCTAAAGACTGTAGGCTGTTCATGGAATCTGTAGAAACTCAAAACACAAATCCTAACTTTAGATTCAGAGCGCTTAAATAGTGTTCAAATTTAAAATAATAATAATAATAGCAACAATAATAAAGATGTGTCATGGTAAAACAACAGGTGAATCCTATTGAATCACTTTAATATAATTTTGTATATATAAGTATCTAGTGTTGCATTAGGAAAACTATACAGAAAAAAATAGATAAAATCTTGTTTAAATAGATCTTTTGATCTTTCGTGTCAGGCAAAAAGACAAAACAAGCAAACAAAAATAAACTAGATTTAATTCCACATCTGCTTTAGTAGCAGACTTGTGCTTGAGAGAAAAAAAAAGCCTAGATTGCTTTGAAGAGACTGTTGGCAGAAGTATAGATATTAAAGGTACTACTTTCTGGTGAGGCCTTCAAAGGAAATGATGAATGTTTCACTGGAAACTGGAGAAAAGGCGACCCCTTGTTATAAAGTGGCAGAGAACTTAGCAAAATTATGTCCTGATGTCAGATTGAAAGTAAAACTTTAAGAGATGAACTCAGATATTTCATTGAGTAGATTTCCACACTACGCGTGGAGGGTGCAGCCTGGTGTCTCCTTGAAGCTTCATAGTGAGATGAGAGAAAGAATAAGCTGAGAATTAAACTCTCAAGCACAATGGACCAAGAACATGATGATTTTGAAAATTCTTATCCTACCCAGGTAGAATGCCCTGAGACTAGGACCAGAAGTGACACTATCGGGACCTTCCTGAGCATTCATGAAGTGAGTCCCCAGAGGCTAGGGCTCCATGTGAGGATGTAGCTGAACATGGATCCAGTCAGCCATTTCAGTGGAAGTCAGGACTGGAAATGCAGTTATCATCAAAGGGCCTTTCTGATGATTTGGGCTCCTGGTTTCTGCCTACAAGATTTTTGCACAATTTGTATGCACAGAAGCAATATCTGAAAGGGACAAAGAAGGGATGAATTGAAGGAAGAATGGCTTCAAGGGCAAAACCATGGAAGCCAAGGTTGAGAGTGAAGAGATCTACTTAGCCAAGAGGATGGGGCCACCCCTGTGTGTGGAAAGTGTATGTTCACCCCTGTGTTTGGATGGGTGGGCCTTGTGCCCCACGGTTCAATGAGAATGCTGCAACCCCAAGGCTCAGAGATGGTGGGGCACATGCCCCAGTGTTTATGAAGAGCCTGGCCACAATTCCAGTGCTCGGAGAAGGTTGGGCCTACAATCCAGTATTTGGGAAGAACATGGTCACTGCAGGAGAGCTTGGAAGGGATGGGGCTGCCACCAGGCCCAGCAAACAAAGAATCAAGCCACAGATGACTCTCAAACTTTGAAAGAGAACAGAGTTTGCCTTGCTGGATGTATTAGTCAGCCAAGGAGTGCTGATGCAAAATACCAGAAATTGGTTGGTTTTTATAAATGGCATTTATTTGGGGTAGAAGCTTACAGTTACCAGGCCATAAAGTGTAAGTTACTTCCCTCACCAAAGTCTTTTGCCATATTTTGAAACAAGACAGCTGCCGACATCTGTGAGGGTTCAGGCTTCCTGGGTTCCTCTCTTCCCGGGGCTTGCTTCTCTCTGGGCTCAGCTCCTCTGTTTTCTCCATAAGGTCAGCTATAGACTATGAAGCTCTCTAGGCTTTGCCTCTGTCCACCAGCCAGTTGCAGACTATCAGGCAAATGGCTCTGTTTCTCTCCCCAGGGCCTCTGCCATGTCCAAGAGCCATCTCTATTCCTCTGTGTTCTTATCCTGTGTGTTTACTTCCTGGGCTCCAGCTCAAAACTCAACATCAGAACTCCAACTCTGTTCTTTGCCATGTTTCTTTATCTGTGAGTCCCCATCCACCAAGGGGTGGGGACTCAATGCCCTACTGATGTGGCCCAATCAAAGCCCTAATCATAATTTAATTAAGTAAAAGTAAAACCTCCAAATCCAATATACTATAATATGCCCAGAGGAAAAGACCAGTTTACAAATATCCCATATTTCTTTTTGGAATTCATCAATAATATCTACACTGGACTTCAGAATTGGGACCCATAACTTCTGTTTTCCTTCTGAAGTCTCCCTTTTGGGATGGGAATGATTATGCTATGCCTATCACGGCAGAAAGCAGAGAGCTTGTTTTCTAGGTTTCACAAGTCTGTTGGAGAGGAATTTCCCCTGGGATGAGCCACACCATAACTGACTTTGATGAGGTATTGTACTTAGCATTGTTACTGAAATGACTTAAGGCTTTTGGGATATTGTGATGGAATTAATGTATTTTGCATTGGGGAAGAACATGTCCTTGGAGGGGTCCCGAGAATGAACCATTGGGGATTGAATTCTGTCCCCCACAAAAGGCATGTTCAGTTGTCAATCCATGGTACTGTGGGTGTGAATTCCTTTTAAATAAAACCCTTAAAGATGTTATTAGTTAAGGCATGCCCAAATTGAGTATGAATGGGCCTTAATGCAATATGGCTATAAGCAAAGGAAATTGGACATGGAGAGAAGCCATGGAGGGTGGCCAAGGGTTGGAAGCCAGTGGAACTCAGAAGAGAAAAGAGATGCTGCTGCCTTGTGCTTTGCCACATGAAGGAAAAGTCAAGGAACCCCCAAAATTTATGGCCAGCCAAAGATACCCACACTGGCAGGAATCAAATCTTCTAGCCTCTGAAACCATGAGCCAATATATTCTGTTGTTAAGTGAGCCCATTGTATGGTATTTGTTTCAGCAGCTAGGAAACTAAAACAACATCTACTTAAATTTTATCTGGAATGGAGAAAATCATGTTCTAAGTTGGAAGTGGTCTTTGAGCTCAGCTATTCCAGATAAATAAATAAAAACTCAGAGGAACTCTGAATTGTCAAAGAGCATATTGCTAGTGGTTTAGGTAGATGAAGTGCTAGAATAAGAACCTGTTTTGTTCTCACTTCCAGATAATATGCTTTCAACTATAAGACTCTTGGCTGTATTTATAGACTTTAAGGTTTTTTTTTCTTTTTTTTAATTTATGCATGGACTATTCAGAGATACCATCACCCATCCCTTGTCTAAGAAGAAAGGCAAGAGAAGCAGCTACAGTTTCTTTGGAAACACACTGTTATACTGAGTCTCATTTTTGCAAGATTGCAGATTTCTTTTGAATAAAAAATTATAGTTTCTAAAAATGGCTCTGAGTCTAAATTGCACATATGATTTTGTAGCATGTAATATTTTGAAAAATTAAAGGGAATGGAATCAAATCTCTGCACTCAAAACACTGGTTTTTAGAAGAACATTCTGGTCACACATTCATTCAATAATTATTTATGGAATGCTTAATATTTCAGAATATTTGTATTATTTACAATAATTTCTATCGAGTGAAACAGTAAAGCCAAACAAAAAATTCGTGAGTGTATTGCAGATTGCCATTAATATAAGAAATATGAAATGAAATTAAACAAATATTTTTGTATAATTAACTGACCTATGGATAACAAAACCTGCTCAAAACAATATTTGAATTACAGTGCATAATAAACACCATTTTTTTTTAAACCCATAGCATCTCCTTTCTATAACTAATGAAATGAAACCCAGATGATACACTTTTTAAAATAGTTTACATAATTTGCTTAAAGATTCAACAGAGCTTAGAACTTTTAAATGATATTAGCTCCATTTCAGGGTATATAGATCATCTTTCCAACTTAAAACTAGAATACTATAGAGCAGGGATTCTTAACCAGGGGTCCGTGAGCTTGAATTGAAATAAAAAAAAAACATTATTCTTGTGGGGACGTGTTGGTGCGGGCGTGATATATTTATTAAATAAAACACAGTATAGTGGGGACCTGAAAAGGGGTTTGTGGTTTTCACCTGACTGGTAAAGGGGTCTGTGGAACAAAAAAGGTTAAGAACCCCTGCTATAGAGGATGAGCACATTTCACATGAAGTGTGCATTCCTCAAGACGTGGCATTATTCTAAACTTTTTAGTCAAGATTAAACTTCACAAACGTGGGCCAATATATCCCTTTATCTGCTATATGTCAGTGGCAATAATAGAGTTCACTCATTTTGTAATTCACTTGGAGTTATGAAATAATTCAAATCTTGACAATTTCTAATTTGAGGGAACTAAATTATTTTAAATATTGCAAAGAGATTGAAAAAGAAATGAATAATTCTTTCATAGCATGTGAAATGTGTGTATTCAAATCCATGTAAAATGCAAACTCACCTTAAAATGACATCACGATTTTAAGGCTATGAACAATTGGAGTAAAGTGCCCTTACTAAAATTAAGAAAGCCAGAGATGCATTAGAACTGCTAGCCATCAATCATGATGGTCTTCTGGGAAACATCCTAATGTGGTGGCTTTTTTTCAAGTGTGGCTTCCAGCATTATATGCCAAGAGCTCTATTGGGTGTGAACAACCTTGATGATCAGTTTCTTCGGGGACTCGCACTAACAAAGCTCCCAGGAGAATTATATTTAAATCAGAATGCAAATGTGATTGGTTACAATGAGAAATAAAATGTATATATATATATAATAACATTTATGTAAACAAATGCACATATATGCATATGTATTTATATATCATTTTACAAATAAAAAAAAATAAAAAAAATAAAAAAATTAAAAAAAATAAAAATAAAAAAAAGAGAAATAAATATGCCAAGAAGACAAGCTGCTTACATTGGCTGGTCAGTTCCAGCTGCTCTATATTTAAATATCTATTTGGACTCCACACTCGAGCAAACCATCCTTTATTGTTTGGCAGTCCTCAATTAACTCATATGTTAAACAGGTGTCAAAATATCTGCCCTGTCTAATTCACAATAGTTCTGCAAAGGTAAAATAAGATTGCTCATATTAAAATATGCATAATCTTTCAAAAGAAAAATATTAAAGAGGGAAATAAGTAAAAGGCTCCAAATTGTAAATGAGAAATTAAAGAAATATGAACTTAAAGAAATTTTATGAAGATAAACTCAGTTCGTATAAGAAAAGATGACATCATTTCCCTTTGAATATTCCTTTAAGTATATGATATTTTATGTTTGTAGACTTATGAATACCTTTGGATTTCACCAAATCTATATGTAATATCTACAGACTTCCTTAATAGTCCTGAACACTAGTTCTGACCAAAGCTTATGGTATTATTTAAATAAGAATTCTGTTTAATAATAAACATTTTAACATCTCCTGTACTCATTCATTTGTTTTATACTCACTGCTACTGCCTAAATTAGTTCAGGCTCTTCACCTTACTGCTCTCCACATTTGATCCATTTTCCAGATGATGACAGAATGGGCTTCCTAAAATGGATATCCAATCACAAAATTCTTCAGCTAAAACCTTCCAATGTTTCTCCTTTGCTGAATTCTATATTTGTGTGTGTGTGTGTGTTTATTTGTCTAAGATGTAATGTCAGCTTAACTCTTCAATTTACCTTTTGCTATTTCACTCCTTGATTTGGATACCCCAGCTCCTTCATGCCTTAATTTGTTTGGTCTACTTTCTACTGCTGCTTTGGCTTAGAAAACACTTATCTTCTTGTTGGCAAAGATTATAACCTCCATTCATCCTTCGAGATTCCGCTGATCTATGGTATCTTTTCTATCCAGCTAAGTACACCTGACCATTCCATTCTTAATGATCATAGTGTACCTCCGTTTCTATCCTAATAGTTTATTCCAATTATTTTATCTTGAATACCCTCACGGTCAAGAAATGAACATGATATATAACTTTCTACAAAACTATTATAGTGATGTCATATAATGTATACAAAATGCATACATTTCAATAATTAAGCAGACATGACTTTTTAAAAAAATTCAGTTCACAATAATTGAGTTCCCACTGTGTGCATAGCATCCCATTAGATGCTGAAAGAGGGATAAAACTGTATAAGTCCTCTCCTCCAGGAGCTCACATTGAGTGGGATCACAGAAGCATACACAAACACAGAGTTTGCCTGAGTAATATAGGTATAAATAATGACTAAATGCAAGAATACTAAAGTAGAAAATTAGTTAAATCCTGGTAAAGTATGGGGATACAATGTAGACTGCAAAATTATAGAGATGAAATAAACCTGGAGACAAGTTAAGGGAAGAAAGTGATGAAATACTCTAAGATCCCTTTTTAGAATTTTGATTTTACTGTACATGTAGCAGAACCATTGAAGAAATGATATGCAGATGACCAAATTAGGAAATTAGGAACTTAAGATCAATTTTCAAAGCTTTATTTGAGTTTTCTATGTGATGCACAAAGTGCTAAATGACATGGAAGATAAAAAATCAAGTCATTTAAAAAAAATTCACCACTAAATAGCATAAAAATCTCTTGATGGACAAAGACTTGTAACTCAAATAAAAAGAATTCGGACTGGGAAGCAGATGTGGCTTAAACAGTTGGGTGCCCACCTACCACATGGGAGGTCCTGGGTTTGGATCCTAATGCCTCCTAAAGAAGACGAGCAAGACAGTGAGCTGATGTAACAGGCTGGCATGGTGAGCTGACTCAATGAGATGACACAACAAAGAGACACAGAGAGGAAACACAACAAGCAGTGAGCGGTGGTGGCTCAACGGATTGGGTGCCTCCCTCCCACACGGGATCAGTTCCCTGTGCCTCCTAAAAAGAAAACCAGCAGACGGTGAGCACAAACAACAAGGGGGGAGGAATAAATAAAATAAATCTTTAAAAAATAAAGCATTAGGATCCTAAGAAAAGCACAAAAATGATATCATGGAAGTATTTTTTCTGCTAGAATGTATGCTCCCTTACAGCAAGGGCTGGCCTGTTTTTATTGTCCAATATTTACCTATTTTCATAAGCAGCCATGGCACATACTTGTCTAATAAAAGCTGATCCACTGAGGAAGATTTAGAGAGAATCAGAAAATGGCTTCTTGGAGGAAGTAACATTAAAATTGAGCATTAACAAAATACAAAGGTCTTGCTTTGATGACCAATATCCATTTTCTTCTTTTCTGGCAATTGTTCTTAATTTCTTTGAGGGAAATTACTCTTCTCCTATTGTGAGCTGCCTTGGGGAAGCTGCCAATTAGGTTGCTCTCCTTTGCCTGGGAAAGCAGGGTCACCTGGAATCTCTTTGCCAATATCTGGTCCTTAAATGAAAGTAAACAGAGAAGAAAAACATGCATGCAGCTGACTGATCCCTGAGAAAGGTCCTTAATGAGCCTGTAGACTAGGTCTCCTTAGTCACTCATGCCCAGCTTGGCACTTTTTGCTGTCCTGGGTCAGGGTCTGTGGCCGTTTCTTTGATTTTTCAAGCCACCCCTCAACCTTAACACATTGACTTTTTTACTTAAATCAGGTAGGTAGGGTTGATTCTGTTAGCAGCTAAAATCCACAAACTGGTACAATAGCTAATGTGCCAAAGAGTTTTGATTTGTTTTCTTCTGTTTACATAATTAAATAATGCATTTCATAGAATATGTCACAGTTTGCTAAACATTACGGCATAAGCAAGGAAAATTTGCTTATACACCATCTCCTTTTGCAATCAAATTGCTGATAGCTGAGTTCCAGATAGTTTTTACCAAAAGTTTTTGTTGTGGAATGCTAGACAGTTCACTGAGCCTTTCTGAAACTTAGTTTCATATAAGTTACTGTTTTTCACCTACTATTATATGACTCATTATCGGATCATTAGCTTTAGTCTAGTTCTGTTCTTTATATTTTAGAACTACAATGAATGGGGAAATCATTGTAATGGCTTGGATAGTGTTCTTGAGATATATTGATTTGGAATAAAGTCATGCTTGACATGTGTCACTTTAGATTGCACAGAAAAAGTGGGAGGAATTATGAGAAATCCCTCTACTCCAATGAAGTACTTTTTCATTGATGAATAGAGAATGAAGTTACCAGTAAAAGAAGATATTCTTTTTTACTTTTTTCTTTAATGCTTCTCTTCTTTCTAGTATTCTTTCATATAAAATATTGAAAATTTTCAAAGAAATAAAAAGCACGCAGATTAAGCTAACAAATAAAAAATGTGTTAGTCTATAATGGTAGCATATCCAAGATTTTACAAGTAAAACGACTACTGCACAAGGGATCAGATAACTTAATTTCCACATAAACGCTTCTTTAGTCTTCATTTTTTCCATCTGGAAAATAAAAACTAATAACCATATGAATTTAATCAACAGACTATCTGGATCAGGGTGGGATATTTCCAAGTTCTCCTTTCAGCTTATTTCTGTGAGAGAATAAAATGACTGGGATCCTGAATCTTACATGTATCCCAGTCTCTATATAAAATCTCCTATTCATTTTTTAGCTGATGTAAAATGTTAATGAAAATAACATTGGGTTTGGCTTTACAGAATGTAACTCCTCCCTCAGAACCTTATCAGTTAAAAATTCTTGAGCAAATAGTTTAGTCTTTCTGATTCTCATTTTTCTCATTTGTAAAATAGAGATAAAACTATAAATTTGAGTAGTAAGCCTTAAGATAAAGAGTTTGATACTGTGGATTGTTATCTAAATACCAATTGTTGTGATTATGGACTCCAGAATGTAGAAATTGACATGGAGAATGAGCAACATCTTTCCACAATTGACCAAAATAGTCAATGATGATTTGAAAACCTCATATAATTGACATTAAAAGTATAGCATTTTCATGAGCATTTACATAAGGTAAATCATGAATAGATTCAAATGAAATCATTATGAATATGCTCATACTGTAAAATGTAATCATATGGCAGGAATCTATGAATATAAGTAAAGGGAAATAAAATCATCAGCATATGTACTCTGTAGTTAAGGCATGTTGAATATTTTGCAAATAAGCAATATTTCTCTAAGTAAAATTTAAGACTTGTAACTTGGCAGGCATTGTTGAATGCAGGCCTTTCTACCTCTAGTGAATAATAAGTTAGTAATTATTCATTTTAATTTCCTTAAAACAAAATAAATTCCTCAATTATGAACTTATAAATTATAATGATTTGTGAATTATACCCCATACACAGGAGTAAAATATAAATAAAAACAGTGATCAGCTTAGGCAGCTAAGTCCTGTTTCTATTTCTAATGATTTGAATTTTAATAAATATTTTTGTGATTGTGTAATCTTAGAAAGTGTAACATGTCTCTGTGCCAGTTTGAGATGCAGTGCAGTCTAGACTAACTGTATACAATACTGTTTTATTTTAACACTATTTTAGTGTAGAATATAATTGAATAATAAGGAAATATAAATGAATGAAGTTCTATGTAAGCATACATAGATCAAATGATTCTTGAAAGATATGGTCACATGACAAAGAAATATGAATCTGTTTCTATCTAGAGATTTCTGCCACAAAAAAGTAAAGTGGGGAAGCAGATGTGGCTCAAGTGGTTGGGCTCCCTTCTACCATATGGGAAGCCCTGGGTTTGGTTCCTGGGGCCTCCTGGTAAAAAAAGCAAGCTGGCCTGCACCTTCGGAGAGCTGATGGCCCACGCTCGTGGAGAGCTGGCACAGCAAGATGATGCAACAAAAAGGAGACAAGCAGACACAGAGGAAATGCGCGGTGAATGGACACAGAAAGCAGACAGCGAGCCCAAGCGGCAAGGGGCGGGGGGAATAAGTAGATATAAATAAATATTGAAAAAAAAAAAAGCAAAGTGCCATATTAGACCACTTTTCAGAAGGAATTTTTAAAAACATAAAAAATAAGTTTGAAGGCTCTTCTTAAATTTTCAAGGTAATTTTAAAGTTAAGAAATGTTAGACGAATTGAAATCAGGGATAGAGGAAATCCAGGGTACCAGTGAATGGTGTCATATTTTCCTAAGCCATTTTTTTTTTCAGAAATAATCCTGCCACTTGTAAAATTGTGAAGGTTACAATTAAAATGGGACAAAATTTTTCATCATTACCTATCACCTCATATTATAAGCCCTCCTAAAAGATACTGAATTATATAGCTATAAGTTTTTAAGTTGCATATTGTGATTTCATATTCCTGAATTGAGTTTAATGTAATCTGTTATCAAAATTAATGATATAAAATACTTCATGGAAGATGATGAATCTGAAGAATAAAATGTTGTAAAATGTTTAAAAGACAGTAAACTTAGTTTTACCACTGCCATATGGTAATGAATTTTAAAATGCTATGATAAATATTAACATAAAAATTAGATATATCATTAGATGCAACTTATTGTGTAGTGCTATCAAAACCCACTGGTACTAAGGGGATAAAGGAGGTAAAATGTCTTTCACCGTATATTTTACATAACAGACACTAAATAAAAGCCGTGTCTTTTTTCCTTGCCCCCTTAGAATTAACAGAGCTAAGCAAATTTATCATTTATTGTTCGTTATTTATTTGTATCTTTTATTGCAGGGGATTTTTCATTACTAATTCAAACTCTTTTGTGCCACATTATATAAAATAACTTTTTCCTTTATGGAGATATTAGAGCTGGTTTTCTCAGTAAGAGATACACTTATATCCTTTTAATGATATAATATTTAAAACAGATCATATGCAATAAAATTCATATTACCTACAATGTAATCCATGCAGACTATAATTCACACATAACATATTCTTAGACAGTTTTGACACTTCACACAATGCATTGACCTTCTGAGTAAGTTACTTTATAAAGAAAAATATCTATTTTCATTCCCTTATACCTGAGGTGTGTGTGAAGGTAGGTATGTGTGTAATTGCTGAATATATATACATATACATATATATATATATGTATATATATATATGTATAAATTTTGAAAGACATGCAAAATGTTGGGAGATTTGTAAATGATGTCTATTTATTAAATTTCCCATTACCCCTTTCCTCTGATGCAAAATCTATAATAATATAAGGTAGTTTAGGTACTTTGTGTTTTAATATCATTGACAGGTACTTCAATTATTTGAAGCCCCAAGTTTTGCAAATTTAAACAGGGCAAAACATCTTTTGTTTCTACATGCTGTAGTAACTAAAGACACTTTACAAGGTTTACTAGGGTCAAGCATTAAATAAAACAAATGAGCATTAAACGCAGTGGGAATTTTGTCCAGTCATTGGAAGCATTTAGTTATTATTTTTCCATTTAATTCTAAAGAGAGTTGTTCAAACAAGAAGTAGATCTCAGTTTCTTGTAAGACCCAACAGTTCTATCAAGAAAGTTCATACAATTTTCACCTGAAAGAGCATCTTTTTAGTACAATGCAATTAAATATACAGTTTGTGTATCTGAGGTTTGTCTTGCCTTCTGTCTTTATTCTCTTCACAAAATTAAGCTAAGTATCCATCAGTTTAGGTATGAGATATGTGATATGTCTAAAAACATGATGCCTAATCGAAAACTTAATATCTATATATTTTTCTCCTATGCTATTCTGTTTGTGTTTGATAAACCGATCTGCTAAATCAAAAATTTCAAGGCAGAACAAATCATAATGTGTTAATAAAACATGAGTAGCACACACACGCATTTTTTTGCTCTTTACTGAAGACGTCAGAGTGGCTTCCATATCTCCCTAGGACATCAATTCTTGCTTTTTCCTTGCTCTTTAGATACAAAAGAATTAGAAGTGTTTTAGGCTTGAGAAACAAACATGTGGATTCTGCCAGGTTCATGCCAGGCAGGTTGAAATCTCACTTCGCCAGTCTAAATCCCCATTTCCTTCTCTATATAACGTAACTCATAATGCCTATTTCATGGGACTGTTGTGAGGAGTGGATAAAATATTATGTACAAAAATTTGGGGCAGGGTCTGGTAAACAGTAAATGTTACTGTTATCATAAGATTATTAATTTTGTTGGAGTTCTTTCAAATCACTTTGTAGTTATTAGACAACTTCTTTGGGACATGAGCTATTGGGATTTAAAAGAATCATACTCTAGAATAGAAGCTGGCAAGCCATTACTTGTGGTGCTACCTTGTTTTTGTGAGGTCCTTCAGTTAAGAATAGTTTAAATGGTTTTAAAAAATCAGAAGAAGAATAGCATTTCATTACAGTGAACATTACCTAAAATTCTAATTTCAGTATTTATAAAGAAATTTTTACTGAAGAACAGCCATATACACTTGTTTACATTATGTCCAACATAGCATAGTCAAGTAGTCATAGATCCCAAAAATATTTACATCTGGCTATTTCAGAAAAAAGTTGCCCCACAATGATCAGGAAATGTGTGAATTATCTTGGGCAATTATGTAAACTTTTTATCTGTAAAAAGTGAAGTTTGAATTAAGTGATCCCTTCTACCTCATGGTAAAAAGAATAGTCTTTGGAACCACAAACTAGATTTTTATCTCATCTCCACTGCTTTACAGAGCTCTGCAATCTTGGAGAAATTGCTTGACTTCTTTGTCATTTTTTCCCCACCCCTATCAACCTTAAATGAGTATTTTGAAAATTAAACATCACTGTCAATGTGAAGAACTCTTAGCCTAGTAAAAGGAATGTAGTTGGGGCTCCATAAAAGTTGCAGGTAGGTATAGCTCAACAGCATCAAACTATAGAAACCTACAATATTACAGCTAGAGAGAACATAACCTTCTTATTTTTAAAATCAGGTATTAAAAAATCTAAATAGCAATCAAGTCTTGCCTAGGAGCAGAATTGGGAATTGAAAATAACACTACTAGCTCCTAATTATATTGGTTCTTCTGAGTGACACATGTACTATCTGACTTCCATCCTCTGTGTTCATTTTATCTTGATTTTTTCAATATAATCAATATATTATGACTGTATGTCACTCACCATGTGCTTGTATAATAAACACACCAGAACAAATAAATCATGGAATCAAATTCATTATTACTTTCATTTTTAGGACACACATAAGAATGACTTTCATAACATAAATTGGTATAGTCAACATATCTGTGAGAAATTAATTTCATGAAATAATATTTATTGAAGACATTAATCATAATCCTTTTTCCTAGGGTAGTTTTCTGTATTGATCAAAACCAAAATTCATGGAAAGAAATTGCTTAAAATTTACATAATATTCTAACTAGAACATTCTGCAAATTTTCTATTCTATATTTCTATACTATGTTCTATATATTTTAACTGATTTCTCTGATTCTAAAGACAGCTATGAAGGAAGAGGAAGAATCAAAAGAGTAACATCAAAGCATGAATAATCAAATGTAATAACAAACTATTCATTAACTAGTGGGTTCACTAAAAAGCTAAAAGAAGAGTCTACTTCTAGTAATACAGAATTTGAAACTTTAAGGAATTCTCTTCAGCTTCAGGCAACTTTTAATCTCACTCTATTATAATGCACATTTGCATTTTATTTCCTTATTCTTAACCATTACATTTTAATACAGGTTATTATTCTTGATTTTACAGTTCAACGATTTATGTTTTATCACTCAGGAAAGAGGCTTGGTTGGAATCCCATCTAGTTAGTAAAGTTATATCCTGGGATTTTCTAAGGAAAATGCCATTCTGGAAGGTTGTGAATTTAATTTGGAACCACCTGCTGAGTTCCCAGTGGAATATTCGATAATTCAGAAACCATTTCTTCTGTTTTTAGGAAGAACGGAAAAAGGAGAGGAAACTTCATTATAACGTCTCTTTCTGACTCTTTTCCTATAACAAATAGCTCTAAAAAGAGGTTTGGAGGGGGGAGGTAGTAAATTTCTAAAGAAATGCTAAATTTTAAAGCAGAATATTAAAAACAAAAAAGTCTAACAGAATTTCTTTCTTTAATATATCTTAAAGGCAGGCTCTGGCATTAAGAAACCATATAAATAAATAAAGGTGTGCATAATATTTTGGTAAGGAAAATGATATCCTCAATGGATACATTTTGACAAATTTGTTAAAACCAAGTGTATTTATCCAAGATCCAGGGAATCTTGCTTTCTCCTAACCTAAGCTTATTACACTAATTTTAGTGGTATTTTATTTGCATGGTAATTCTCAAGATAAATCAAAGTAAACTACTAAAAGATTAAGATGGAATGAAAATCAATGTCTTTATAAGGCAGAAGGATGGCTCAATCGTTGGCAAGAATTTAACATGTGCTTTTGATATTATGGATTCTTTCATTCCTCATGTGTCTCTCCAAAATTTTATGAGAATATTACTTATACTATCAAAACATACTCTCAGTCAAGATATAAATTTTCACAGGATGGCCATATATTTAGGAGTTCTCCCTATTGATCCATGAGCGTGTCTCCATATGCTTAGCAGATCTTGTCCTTTACCGGGAGACTAATGCATCAACTGCTGGAAACTTCGTGTTCCCTATTCAGTGTGTATTTGGTCTGCCTCTCTCTCCCACTGTGAGTGCAGATTATTCTGCTGCTAATGCTTGACATGCTGTCAGAAGAGTTGAAATAAGACATGATACATGAGACAGAGGAGAGGACATACCCGGAAGGAGAGCATCCAAGACAACTCAGAAAATAAATTCAAGCCAAATTCTGCCCGTGGTCTTGAGATCACATGCTGGGAAAGTCTGGTTAAACTATTGTGTGGTAGTTTTGTCTACATAAATTTATTCCAAATATGAAATATCATGCAAACTAAGAAGAAATATGATTTTAAACCACACTACCTATTTCAAATTTTTGTTGTTTTTTTTACCTCAGTACTTTCAATAGCCAAATGAAGCAAAATTGCTCAGTTTCATAAATCTGTTTTACTTTTCCAAGCTGTCTTCAGATCTTGGAATTAGAGTTGAAAATTTAAAAAGGATATTTCTATCAATCATATATTATTTGTATTAATTTAAAAATTGTATACTATGCAGTCAGTTTTGGACTAGGTGTGAAGGTTCAGATAAAAGTGAGTATACAATTCTCTGATTTCAAGGACCTCAGGATTCATTTAAAAGGCAAAACTAACCCTCTCAAATATAACTATACTAAATAACATACGATTCTTTTGCCAACTATGTAACATTTCTCTCTCCTCTGGGTTGTGTTGCTATACACGTAAATCAGAACCTAGTGGGATCACTGGTAAACATTTTGTTTCTCCAGCCTAAATTTAATTATGCTTAGCAGCTCTTCATGTTCAAATATGATGTTCTGGAGCCACCATCGGTACCTGGCCTTAAGGCATATCATTTCATTTATAAAATCTCATTCAGGTTCTCTTCTAGTAAAGCATATTGTTTTCAATTTGGCAAAGCTGGAGTAAGAATTGCAATCTGTGTTATGAAAAAGGGAACACTTGACCAGCCGGCACTGACTAGATTATAAAAACTACTCTGTACCGTCAAGATATTCATGTAGGTTATTAAGAACACACGTCATATTTTGAAAACTCCGTGCCACATGCCAGGACAAGAAATCTGTGTACTCAAAAATAATGTAAGCATGAAATGGGATGACTATCCTTTGCTTTAGTATTTGTACCTATCATGGGTCAATCAATACATGTCTAAAATGTTGAGTAGGCCAAAGATGAGGACTTAAATAAACTTAATATTTTTGAATTGCTGCATAATTTAATGACAAAATTATGCAATTGGGTGTCTGTTTCCTGAGGACTTTTAAAATATTATCGATTATTTATACACACACTAAATATTTTTAAGTTTCATCGCTGTGTGAATTAACTTGACCTCCGCCTTTACCATCTCAGTTAGTTCACTCAGTCACAATTATATTGATCATCTTTTCAAAACAAAGTTCAGGGGAGTAGGTCTAGCTTAGTGGTTGAGTACCTGCTTCCCATGCCTGGAGTCCTAGGTTCAATTCCTGGTACCTCCTAAAAATGAATGAATGAATGAATGAAACCCACATGTTAAAAAAACAATCAAACAAAAAACAACTTACATATAATCCTCATTTCCATATCCATTCTAAACTAGGGCCTTCTGAAGAAGAGACCTCTGCAGCAGTTTTCTAAATTATCTTTCCATCTAGAATCTCTACATCAAGGTCCCATATTCAAACACCTGCCTGCTGTAGGCAGACAATGAAAAGCTGGCATTTTCTGACAACCTGGAGAAAACAGGCCACTTTGAAAGCCTTAGCAGATACTCAGCTCCTGTTAATTGTTGCCATGTGGAAATATACAGCCAGTGCTACCAGGTCCATTGATTTTTTTTTTTTTATAGGATTGCAAAGCTTTTTTTTTTTGTAGTTTATTTTGAATCTTGATTTTGAAGTCTTGGCAATTGATTAATTTGTTTCTCAAACACCACATGGACAAAATCATATCTGGAAATGATGATTAGTCCACTGGCTACCAGTTTAATCTTACTGAAATTGCTCCAGATTAACATTCCCAAATATTCCTTTCCTCTGTGTCTGATAGGAAATGATACCTGATTGAAACAGTCAAAGGCTTCTCATTATCTTTGAGATCAAACCTACCCCACTTAGCCCACTGTCCGTGGCTTTCAGTAATCGGCCCTGATATGCTATATACAAAACATTCTATTTCTAGCAATTGGGCCAATCTTCTCAACGCCAGATAACAACCGCACACACATTTTAGCTCCATCTGCCTCTCCATTCTGCAAATTCTTACCTTTGCACTAATTGTCAGCCACAGCCACGTGTTTGCCTAATCCAAGATTTCTCTAACCACCTCTAACTCTCTCTTCCTCCCTTCTTGGAATTCCTTTTGCCCTTACTTTCTGTAGCACACTTACTTGCATTTACTGTAGCCATAGAATTAATAAATTCAATTGGAACTTGGAAACAATGTAACCCTTTCTTTTTACAGTGGTCTAGACACTAGAATTAAGTTATCTAATACAAGTTAATGATAAAGGACTCAAATCCTGCTTATAAATGCTTCATCTATTGGTCTTGCCTTGTCAACAAGATTTGAAACTACTCAAAGATAGAAACTGTGCTTTATACTTCTTTTATATCTCCTCCATGAGAATATCAAATGCAAAGCAGCTATAAAAAAAAAAAGTACCTTAAAAAGCTGAAGGATTTTTATGGCGGTTGTCCCACATTGAAGCAATGGCATTTAGTCAGTGACAAAGAATGAAGCTGTGCTCTATAGAGCAGTAATACATGGCTTATATGTGAGTAAATTGTTCACTTTGCTGCTGAATTACTCTGCTTTCCCCACCTTGCCGTGGCCCTGTACAAATTTGCCTTGCTTTCCCTTCTAGCACACAGCTGAATCACAGTGCCATCTTTCTCTGGATTGAGCCTCAAAATAATGGTTGTGCAAATGTGAGAATGACTAACTCTGATGTTGATGTCCTACTGGGCTGCGGTGATTACTTGCTTAGAGTGGCTAAGATTGGAGTGATTCATTTCTTATCACTTTTCATAGCTATAAGATATATTACATCTGGGAAACTAACCCTAATCACTGAAAATGTGGTTTTGTTAGTGAAAATCATAGCTTTTCACCTTGTGTTCTAATAAAACTTTTGTGATAAATACAATGCATGTACAATGAGGAACAATTCTTAAGTTTAGTTTGTGTGCTCATGCATATCAAATGAGACCACAATGATACAGCACATTGACCTTGTCATTTTATTACTTAACCCTCCTATTCCTCTTTCAGACATACTTTCTCAGTTCAAATATGAAGAGATAAATCATGAAGTCTTTTTAAATATTATCATCCTGAGCATTCCATAAATATGATAATACCTCTATGGGCAATAAGCATGATTTTGTTTCTTTATACTTTTTGGAGAACAGTATGATTATACAAAAGAGAGCTGAGACTGTATAACTAGTCATGCCTGCATTTGAGTCCCAAATCCACAACTCACCTGAGCCCAAAAATTATGATTTACCAATTATATTAATTATGAGTAATAGTAAAATAAGTTAGTAAATTTCCTCAGTATATATACTTTGTGAAAAACTAGAACATAAATGATGATGAAAATTTAAGTTCCTCTCTTGACCTCCTTGTTTGCTCTCAGTGTTTTTAAAAACATATTACATCTCCACTGCCATTTTCTTTAATATGGAAATAAGCTCATTATCTCTAACAAAAACAAAACAATGGAGAATTATAGCTAGAGTGACTTAGATTAGATAACAAAAAGCACTTCCTGGATGCCTACACTAATCTTTCCTAAAGATCAGTGAAGTAGTGGCTTTCATACCCTTAATGGAAATTAGTGAGGCACATTCACTTAAGAGGTTCCATTTCACTATTTCCCTGTAATTGTTTTCAGAAAATAGTGTGCCTTAGTGTTTCTATTTCTATGAAACAACCCAGATACATTTAAAAGAAGCCATGCCATTAAATATTGGTACAAAATAGAAAATATTTTTAAAAAACCAATGTGAAATGGAAACAAAATAGAACAAAACAATAACAAAACCAATTCTTTGTGGTCTTGAAGTGATACTTAACAGAGCACTTAAATCCTATCCATAAGAAAATAAAAAGAAACAGATTCTGTTTCTATGGCTCACACACCTCTTACTTCTTATCCCATTTTCACATCAGGTTTAAAATATGAACATTATCCTGTGCTCAACTTGTAACTACATCAGGGAAAATGAAGACTTGTAAGAGGCCTCCCACTCCTTTTGTTAATCTGACAAGTGCCACATGTTGGAACTAATATGCTATTCTGTTCTTATCTTCCAAAATTCACATGTCTCAGAAAGCCAGCATATAGCAGAAAAACAACCTGGATTCTGGCCACATCTCAAGAGTTAAGATAGGCTCTGGTTCCTGCCTCAGACTTTCCTGATTTGGGAGTAAAAATTCCATACTTAAGCCATGCTGTCATTTAGATGAGTTCCATTGTAATGGCATATCTATAAACCAACATTTTCTGAATAGGTCCTTGTTGCATTTGGTGCTTTCCTGAGGAAGTTTTATCAGGGCCGTGATGATAAGCCCTTTTTTAGCCCTCATATATCACTACTTAACCTTTCAGAATGGCTACAGTCAGCCATGGCATTGCCCATTTGGATAATAAAGTGCTCACCACTGATGAAGCAGATTAACCAGGTATCTTTTCAGTAGAAACATAGATTTCAAATTTTGCAGAAGTATCATCCTCTGAAGATTGAGATATTTATAGATGAAAAGGTGTAAAGTCTTGTAAACTTAGGAGTATCCATCAGTTTATATTATACACAGACACGCACAATGGCACACATACACACACCAGCATCTGAAAAAATTAAAATAAATACATGTCTTAAGAAGAGAGTCTTATACAGGTATATATAAGAAGTAAAATCTCCAAGAAGTGTTAAGCTGTTTATAAAAATAATTCAGTAATTTGTAATGATTTTCCTCAGATCTAAGCTATTTGTATTTTATTTATATATAAATGGATGATGTTCAGAAGTGTCATGGTCAACAATTTTTTTTTTCTGATTTGACTTGTTAATAAATTCATGTCAAAATTCTTAGAGATGCAGATATTTTATTATTCCACAATTATGGTATAAAATAAACTATCAGAGAATGGATGTGGCTCAAGTGGTTGAGCGCCTGCTCCCCATATGGGAGGTACCAGGTTTGGTCCCCAGTGCCCCCTAAAAAGCAAACAACAACAACAACAACAAAAAACAAGCAAACAAAAAAACCAACTCAGGGGAGCCAATGTGGCTTAGTGGTTGAGTGTTGGTTTCCTGCATATGAGGTCCGGGTTCAATCCCTGGCCCCAGTACCTAAAAAAATAATAATAATAAAATAAAATAAACTATCAGGTGAACAACAAAAACACCATTTTCTGATCCAAATTCAAACAGAGTATTGTACCACCTCATAGAGTCTATCAAAGCAAGAGTATTGTCAGGATACTCTTAGATTACATTATGAAATAACTCACTGTAATCTACGTTTTAGATGTCCTCATTTTCATTCATTAACCGATAATAGATAGCATTCTCCTTAGAAGAAATTTGATTTGAACTTGGACTTGAAGGACAAGTGGCAATTTTCTAAGCTATAAAGGTGGAAAGACTTTCTGGGCAGACTGTACAGCAAGATCAAAGCACGAAAGTACCAAAGAGATGGATACAATGAGGAAATGGCAAATATTGCACTTCAGAATGTCTGATCCGCTGTTGGCCATATGGGTAAGGTTGGGATCTGAGAAAAGGAAAAGGAAAAGGAGGTTGGAGCCTTAATGTGTCCTGCAATGGAGAAAGGGTCTGCTTGAGAGACAAAACTAAGAAAATTATTAATAAAAATTTAGTTTTTCTCTTATTTCTATCTCACATCTCATACCATCAAATCTTGTCATTGTTATCTCTAAAAATGTCTCTCAAGTATCTCCATCCACCTTACTACCATGTCTTCAACCCAATTTACTAATTTTCCTAGCTAGATGGACAGATTTGTGGAGAAAGATAATGCAGTTGATTTTGAACCAAGTTAGATCTGGGTACCTGTTGGACACTCTGGGGAGTGTTGTAAATACAACACTGACACTCAGGGGAAAGATTTGGGATAGAGATGGTACAGGTATCAGGCAATGGCC
Organism: Cabassous unicinctus; assembly: GCA_029593785.1. NCBI lineage: Eukaryota > Metazoa > Chordata > Mammalia > Cingulata > Chlamyphoridae > Cabassous > Cabassous unicinctus. Next base: position 9,810 of record JAQZBX010017951.1, on the reverse strand, counting down.
TAGGTGAGCACTGTATTGAACAAGAATAGTGATCCATGGACAATGTTATGGGGAGGAATCAATATTGAAGAAATGCCCAGAGGCAGAAGTAACAGGGACATTGTGGCAGAATGATCAGGGAGAAAGAAGATAACAAGGATGGGGAAATGTTCTACAAGCCATAAAGGTAACAGGACCAGAAGTAGGAATGGGCAAGAGGATTAAATGACATAAAGAGTCTAAGCAGAATAATTTGATTTAGTTTGATAATTTCAAGATCAGTTTATTAGGGTCAGGAATATCCCTGAGATTACATTTATCTCTGTATTGAATGTGAAGGAGGGAAATACAGGGCTATGGTGTAGACTATGCACTTAAGAATTTAGTGGAATAATAGATGACTGCTTTTTGAGAGGGAGAAAGGTTGCTTCTTCTTAGTATGAGTCACACATGAGAAGTTTTATAAGAAGGGGAGAAGAATTTAGTAAAGAGGGAAAGAAAATGGTTCATGAACTAAGATTCTAAATATCAAACATGGTAGGAAAATGGGTGACTCTTTGAGAAAAGTAGGACTATGTATTCATTTGAAATAGGAAGGGATATGAAGAGAGAGAGATCTAGAAACAAGTCTAGTTATAGAGGTAAGAGAAGATGAGGGTGTTGTGGTGATTTGAAACTATATGGATCCAAAGAAAACATGTTCTTAAATTTAATCCATCCCTCTGGGTATGAACCATTGTAAGTGGACCTTTTGATGAGGCTACTTCAGTTAAGATGTGACCCACCTCTTTCAGGATGAGTCTTAATCCTATTCCTGGAGTCCTTTATAAAGGGAATGAATACAGTGAGAGAGAGAGAGAAAACCATGAAAATCAAGAAGTTAAAAGCAATGGAACCCGGAAGAGAAGGGCGAGACCAGCAGACGCCACCATGTGCCTTGTCACATGGCAGAGGAGCCAAGGATCTTGGCACCTGGTCTTCTGGAAGAAAGCATTGCTTTCATGATTCCTTGATTTTGACATTTTCTCTGCCTCAAAACTGTAAGCTAATATATTCCTGTTGTGCAAACTGAACCATTTCATGGGATTTGCTTTATGCGGCCTAGGAAACTAAAACAGATGTTTACACCTGATCTCTGAATTGGGCAAGGTTTTACGAAGTAAGTCCAAAATCCGATATCTTTTCATGCAAACATGCAGAAAACAAGTTGAGTCCTGCTTTTCCCTCTGATTTACTGAAAAACTCAAAAAAGATAAACTATTTATCTAAAATTGAAGCTGTGCTTCCATTGTGCTAGCTTCAATGGTTCGCAAAGCATGGTCTCTGGGCCAACAGAGCCAGTGTAATCTGGGAACTTCTTATTGATTTTGGACATCTAGCCTCCAGAACTGTTAAAACTGTTGTTTTAAACCACCAATTCTGCGGCACTTTATAGTACAGCAGCCCTAGGAAAATAATACACTTGCAAAGCAAGACCTCAGTAAAGCTTAGTTGAAACAAACTGAACTAATCTGCTTTCCACTTCTTGACTCAAAGTTGTACAGGCAGTTCTATTAAAAGCAAACAAAACAAAACACAGTCGTGGAACTGGACCAAACTTTCTTTTGCTTCCTGTGCCATGATTGATGAGCAGATGGGTGTTGTAGGATTACTAAATGCTTAGCAATGTGCCAAAGAGAGGATCATTTCTTTTTTGTAACTTCAAAATGAGGAGTCAATTTTTCATAGTTCAAAACCAAATATGAACTAGTAAAAATTTTTTAAAAATGAAATAATAAAAATATAGAAGGTAGGAAAAAAACACATTTCAACAAATAATAAAGAGTACAACCTAAGTGATATTGCTTTTACTTTACTGGAAATATATAAAATATCAAATGGGAATCAATAAACTAGAAAGCTTAAATAGAGAAATAGGCATTTAAAAGATAAAACTGCTAATCCGAGTCTCAGACCCAGATTATTTTGTGGTGGAGTTCTCCAAAACATCTTTTTACATTTTTTTAAGGTGTTCCAGAAAATAGGAAAGGAGCAGAAACTCCTAGCCTCATTTCACCAGGCTAGTGTAATCTTGATTCTAAAGCCACATAAGGAGCAGGCAAGAAAATAAAACCATAAGCCCCTTACATGTGTGAATCTATACACAAAAACAATTGGATAACCTAATAAAATATGGTATTTTAAAAAGGCTATTCAGGCAAACTGCAAAGCCATGATAATGTTATTGATAATAAGAGTTACTAAATAGTATGGTACTACAGCAAACAGGTAAATAGACCAATGGAACAAAATAAAGATCTCACAGTTTGATCCACATGTATATGGAAACTACATAATAAAGAAAGTGCTACAAAATGATGGGATGGCAGGTGTTTTAGTAGAGGGTACAGAGAAACCTAATCACCACATGGTGGGGAAAAATAAAAACACACACACCTTGTTTTAGTTTGCCAAAGGGGTGCTGATGCAAAGTACCAGAAATGGGATGGCTTTTATAATGAGGAATTATTTGGAGTAAACGCTTACAGTTCCAAGGCCACGATATGTCCGGATTGAGGCATCAGCAGATTTGCTTTCTCACCAAAGTCAGCTACAGTTGATTCCGGACTGTTGCCACGTGGTGAAGCAAGACGGCCACGATCTCTGCCGAGATTTCAGCCTTCTCGTCTAGACTTACTGTCTCCTCTTTAGCTCTTCCGTGGGTCCAGCCTCTTGGGGCTCAGCGATCCTATAGTCCTCTCTCTCCTGGCATAAGCTTGTCTCTCAGGGCTTCTCTCCTTGCAGCTCAGCTGTGGGTAAAACTGAAGTCTTTTCTCTCACATGGCAGCATCAAACATCACTGCTCTCTTTTTCTGTGTCTGTCTGTCTGTGTGTCCCTTTATATCAGACCTAGCAAAGGGGCAGAGACTCAACCTGAGTCATGCCTCACTGATGTAGTCCAATCCAAAGCCCTAAAGTGATCTTATCAAGTAATCTAATCAAAGGCCCCTCAACTGAATTTAATGCAATCAAAGGGTATCATACCCAGAGGAACAGATAAGTTTACAAACATATTCTTTCTCTTTTTGAGATTCACAAAATAATTTCAAAACCCTATACTCCTAAATAACACTATACATAATTTTGGAATTGAGGGGGACGAAAGACCCAAATGTGGAATATTCATTTAAAATTATAAATGAATATTCTAATACTATTATTAATAAAAATAATAATGATGTTTATAATAATGATAACATATGTTTAGAATTCCTTAAGCTTCAGAAGCACAAAGCATAAGATAAAAATAATTTTATTAAAAATTTTTATTAGTAAACTTTTCTGCTCAATAAAGATCAAAGTTAGCAGAAATATGACATATACAGATATTTGTTATATCAAAAACTAACAAAGGGTTGATGGCCTAAGTATGGAACAAGGAATTAATAAACAGAGGAAACCCAAAAGGTTAATGAGCACATGCAGAAATTCTCAAACTCATTAATAACTAGAAAAAATAAAAAATAAGCAACATTGAGCTTTGAGTTTAAGCACATCACACTGGGAATGTGGTAACATAAGAACCTTCATGACCTGATTGTGCAAGTATAAACAGAGAACCAGCTAGCAGCACGAGAAACTATATGCAGCCCCAGCTCTCCTGCCTCTGGACAAGGGAGAAACAAATGCTTGCACAGGTCTCTGAAAGTGGTCATCCTGGCCTAGATTTTGGCCACGGAAATCTGGAGATATTCTGGGTATCACAGGGGAAATGAAAAAGTTATATATGGTCATGTGCTCAATGGAATAATATACAGCAGTTAGACATGCATACACTTAATGTTTGCATTAAAATTCTCTAACTTCTATCAGGAGTTCTGATGGACTGACACAGTTCAGGAGTCATCTCACTTGTCATTTCTTTCCACCGTCTTAAAATCTGTTTCTCTCAGATAGCAATTGGTTTACTTGGAGCATACTCACCATTATTATTAGTATTATTATTAATCACATTAAGACTGATTCTAGACTGTGGTGAAATTTGATTTCTTCCACCTGTTAATATAGCCCTTAATGGGGCCTCAGGGACAGAACACCACGTTTTATCCTGGTATTTTCTTATATTGTCGGTCGCCTAGATCAAACGGTTGTGCGCAGTTTGTCGTATTCTCTGCTTGCTGTTGGTGAGAGTTCTCTTTCTCAGTTCATTTGCATTACCAGAGGTTCTGGGCAGTCACTGACAACTCAATAGACCAGGTGGCCAATGCTGTTTACTTCTCTAATATGTTTTAGTGAGTGTACATGCTTTCAAGGGTAGAGGAAGGAAAAGTTTTTCCAAATATCATACAATTCTATTCTTTATTTAAAGAAAATAGATGGGCTAAGGATAAGGCTGGGAAGTTAAAGGCCAAGAAAAGTTAAAACTCACCTAAAAGGGAACTGACAAATCCATTGATTTTTATAGATTTTTCAGAGAGAAGGGAACTCAAAAATAGAAGAATACAGCTCAGTAGCCAATTTCAAAAATTTCAGGATAAGGTCCATTCTAGCACTAAAATTTTGTGATTTTTATGTCAAGCACGGATCTGTATAAAACACACATAAGGTTAAATGATTATAACAGGAGTGAGCACAAAAAAATAAGAGTGGAGCTATTTCTGCTTTCATGAGAGATTTGGGCTTCAGAATAAAAGTGATCAAAAATTGAGCCCTGGTTTTCCCACTCACTACCCACATGACCTGTGGCAGATTACTATCTCTATATAATGTTCTTCACCTATAATATGTGGATAATTCTACCTTGCGTGGATCCTGTAAACTAACGACTCCCAATTTATATTCAGTAAGAGAGAGTTTTGAAAGTTAAATACATTTCTATTTTATGTAATTAGTGGTTATTTCAACAATGAAATAGTGGAGATGAAGACATGAGATTTTTGAGAGACTTTTTTATTTTTGTAACACCATAATATTACTGTTCTTTAGCTCAACTCAGTCATGTGAAAACATATAAATCAACCCTGGTAACTCATAGATCTTGATCATAAACATAACAGGAAAGAGATTTAGGGGTGAATTTTGCTGCAACTAATCTTCATGTAGTTTTGTACACACATTGTGTGTATGTGTGATTGCATATAATAAAATTATAAGTAACCTTAAGAAATGCACATATCGTGACACTGGGAAGGAAAGTTTTATCAAAATTACATCTTCTCTGAAGTATATTTCTTCATAATCCAAAGGCACAGTACCAATTAGGTTCTGGTTTTGAAATGTCAGAGGGTAAAATAATGTCATTGTATATGCTATAGATTTAGAATCAAGACAGCATGCATTGTAGACTAAGCAATAAACATCCACAGAGAAGTTTCTAATTTTGGTTGTTATATTGTATCCAAGGCCTTGTAAGATTATGGGAAAGAGAGATAATAAAAATAATGTGGAATATTTAAGATTATATATTTCCCAGTTCTATATTCCTATATTCTTAATTTTCCATCAGCATTCTTGACTATACTTTTATTATAGAAATCCTGGCATAAGTGAAACTTACAGATTCATATAAAGAATACTGCATCTTTACCCAGTGGTGCCCAAGCATGAAATTGAGGTGGGACAAGTACCTGGATTATAGGATGTACCCAGTAATGATTCTAAATAACATATTTCATAAGAGAAGGGACTTAACCATAAGAAGTGAAACTTGTTTGGCTTGCTCACAACTAGAAAGTGTCAGTTCATCTTGACTAGTACTAGGCAAAGAAAGAAAATAAAAAATAGCCTCTGTGAGGAAAATGTCTTCTCATTGTATGTACAAATTCTATTCATTCTTCAAGTTTCTTTTTAAGTCCCATTGCCATTTTGTCTTCTATAATTTCATCATCTCACACTACTTTCTTTGAAGGCAAAGAGCACTGGTTTCTTGTTTTGCTCAATATAAAATTTGTCTTTTTTCTCATTTCTTCAAAAAAATTATTATACATAGATTTCACTTAGCTTCTCATTATTTGATCTAACTAACCACTTTGGTGGAAAGATATACTCTAAGTTTTTTGTATCCACCACAGAAACTAACAGAGTACGTCTCACGTGGTAAACACTCAGAGAGTGAATGACGTAAAGAAAAACTAATCAACAGCAGACCACACTCTATAAATCCCATGAAAAAAGTTTCTGAGATTCTCATTCCTTCTCCATGATATTTTAATGTATACGTATGAGTTTGGGGAAAACAAACATACAAGTCTTACCACCATAATTTGGGTGTACAATTTTAAGAAGGTAAAATTGTCCCCAGTATTGAATAAACTGTAAATGAGATATAACAACAGATACATAATAACACTCCTTAGTCCATTCCAAAAGGGGAGTCCCAAAATGTTGAACAATATCAGTAATATTGGAACCAGAGTACAGCTTCACAATACGTCCTGTGTGAAAAGCAACACTCACTTCAATATAATTTCCTTAGTATGACGTCTACTAAATTTGTGTATGAAGAATCAGTTGCACCACTTTAAAATCACCTCTAATTTTAATTTGTTTTTCCCTTTCCCCCTCCATGCATCTCTTTATGGCATGTATTCTAATATATTCTTATGACAAGTGAACATAAGACAATTATAAACGTGTGGCTTAATGCAGACAGGTGGAAAAATGTTTCAAAGGTATTAAGAAACCAAACAAGTCCTAAGTAAGCCAACAATAAGGGCACAAAATCAACAAATTGAGAAGCCATATCTCATAAAGTGATTTGATGATGACAGAGTGCTTTCATATTAAGTTATCAAAGATAAATGAACTATAGCAAAAATAGCATCATCCATCTCCAAACCAAACCATCCCTGAAAGTTTCTTTATATTTTAACTTTGTAAGTTTCTCGACATTTTATCAGTAACAACAACTTTGCTTATGGCTATAAAAATCAACCTAAAATAGCTTGAAAATAGAAACTTGGGGGGTTAAGAGGCTATGGAGCCCAACTGTGTAGATGTATATATTAACAATTTCACTTACAGTCTTCATTGAAAAGAAATGATACAATATGAAAACAGTCAAATATATCTCCAATCCATCCCTTCCTCCAAGTCACTCTTCTCAACCTTTGTCTGTTTCTTTGCATCCCAAAAGAAAACAATCTAGAGGTGAAAGGTGTGGTACTCCTGCCAAAGCACAATTTCTTAAAAGAAAAAAAAAAAAAGCAAGAAAAGAAACAGAAGGATCTTGCAATCTCTGCTTTGGGTATTTAATTTCCAGGGAAACAAAATCATCTTTTATACTGTAATATCCTTATGCTTCCATTTACAGAAAATACAAGCTTTCTAACGCTGTCTCAAGTACAATGAGGGCAGTATCTATACTCAGATCTTGACTCTAACTTTCAGTGACCTTTTAAAATACATTGTATTAATGTATTTAATCAAATACAAGTATTTGATTTGTTAGACAGTACACTAGATCTAATATAATTGAGAAAAAAATTCAAGCTAATATAGAGTGAGGACAGAATAGGTTGAAAAATATTATTTCATAAGATTGTTCTTATCAGAAAACTCTGCCAGTCCAGCTAGCAGTAAAATTCAAAGTGGTTAAAATGTACTTTTGCAGCATCCCTCTTCATTTTTGCATTCATCTTCTCAGTTTTGCGGTCCCATTTCCTCTGCTTTCCCAAAATTCTTCTGACTGCTCCCAGCTCTCTGCTCTGGTATTCTACCCAGGCCTGCTTTTCTCTTTGTGCCCAAATAACTTCTATCCACCAACCATTATGAAAATTTCCACTTCTTTAATGGAAATTAGATCAGATATTTGGAGAAAAGTAATCTGATTTTTAAAGCATTTCATGCTAAAATGAAGGTGACTTTTCTGTGAACCTTAAAATATACCAAGGGGCAGTTGCATTTTAAAAGAGGATGTTTACAGACACAGATAAATTTCTGACCAGAAGAATTTCTTCAGGGAGGTAAAGAGTGAAGATTTTGTTGCAGTGGAGTCTTCCTGTTTCTTTAAACTACCCTATACAAGGGATCACCTGGTCAGACATGAACCTGGCCTTGTAAGGGTGCACTAAATCCATTTAACACATGGTGAAATTAGTGTAAACTTCCAATTCTAAACTTCTGCTTTATTCAAATTAGGTTTCATTCTTTTGAAAAAATGTAAAGCTCTCGGAACCATCTTTAAGGAAGTCTCTATTTCTGAATATACCAATTCCAAACACTTGAATGTCCCCTTCAGCTACTGAGAATCTAAGCTATCTTTTAAGACATTGTTCAAATGCCATTTCCTTTCAGGAAGTCTTCACGGAACAAATGAGCCAGAAAAAATCCCTTTAGCTTTGAAATATGGAAGGACAAATTTTGACTTTTTCTACATCACCTTATATTGTAAGGTATTATAATTATTTGTGTATTTGCCTTCAGCCATGAACTCTGACACATCATAACAACACTACCATCTTTGCCCTTGTTCATTGCAGGCAATTCACAAATATTTGATAATTAATGTAAGAATGGAATTTTTCTTATTTTACTATATGAACCTGTTAATAATAGTTCCAATATTTCAGGAAAATAAGCATATAGTACAAGCTGTTAAAATCTAACTCTAGCTAAAGTTGAATGGGAAAAGGAAAGTGTACTAAAATGGATAAAGTAGAAAGGTCTTTCTTTTTGGGAAAGAAAAAGATCAATAAGGTTATGGACATGGAGCAAAACTCTTATTTGGTTGTTTCTCCTTCCCTTCTACTTGTGCATAAAGAAGAGGTACTCTTTAAAAGTAGGGAAGTTCCAAAGGCAGGCTAAGGGGCCCCTGTTATTAAATAAATATCCTGGGAAGAGGGAATTCATTACTTGTTCCCATGAAGAACATTGTGAACTTTTACCAGTAGAAGGCTAAGACAAGATGGCAAGTAAAATTAATGCATGGATAAAAACCATTCAAGGTATTATTTTTATCATTTAAATCTCACTCAAGAAAATTAACAAACATCTGATTGTTAAAAAAGATTAACACATCCCTTACTTTTTGTATATGACATTGTTTAGATATTACACACATGTCCTGCAATACTAATATTTCATCATGAAATATACCAAAAATAGAAATCTAAATGAGGAGGTGTATATGAAATTAACAATATTTAACATATTTTTGTTAGCAAAAGTATAATACTTTGCCTAGTTTAACTAAAAATAGCAGCAGTAATGTCTTCAATTAAGGCAGAGTGAAATTTGCTTTGTTATTTTAGAAAATCTTAAACCACTCTGTGACACAACAATTTCAAGAACAGTTTCTAAGTTTGGTATATTTTAATATTTAGTTTTAAAGTCTGTCAAACTAAATTTTAATGGAGTAAGTTCATCACTAACTGCATTTTCCAATCATTATATTATTTTTTCAAACTTTCTTGACAATTTTTCGATCCTATTCAGCTATTTTGTTTGTTTTTTGGCTAGTAAATTTTCATCTTTTCAAATATAAACCAATCTTACACACAAATAGCATTTTTAAGAATTTTAAACAATATCAATTTTTTATAGTTGGATATTTGAGAGTTTTATACATGACAAGTACTATTTTAAAGGTTATGATTTCATAGCCATACTGTTAATATTTGATAGCAGGCTATCTACACATATCTGCAGCAATTTCCTTACTATGATAACTTGCCTTGAATTATGAAATTCATTTTTCTTAGTGGTGCAATGTCTGCCAGTGTACCTTAGAATTAGCATTTAAATTGTGAGTATCAAAATTAACAATAATGGTTTACCTTTAAATAGTGATTACCTTGTTTCTCGGCAGCTATCTAAGTACTTTACATATAGTAACTAACTTAGTCCTTAACT
>JAQZBX010017950.1:0-35070 GCA_029593785.1 Cabassous unicinctus | reverse complement strand
GCCAACACAATATAAACATCCTCTCTTGTTTGGGGCCACGAGATTAAGGAATTTTTGTTCCCTAATAGTACTTTCCTTACGTGATAGAATTAAAGAAAGACAGACCTCCCCCTGCATAAAATATCATCATAGCTGGGCTTCCATAGAAATCTTTGGGCTTCTTCAATATCTCTAAATTGTTTGACTACATGCAAGTGACCTCACTCATACCAGTTTTCTCTCTTCTGCCTTCCAACTCTTTCCCTCTCTTCTTCCTTTTCTATCTTGCATTCTCCCTCTTTTTGCCTCTCCTTAGCTGCTAAATTCACTCATCCTTTTTCCTACTTGTGGGTTTTGCTTTCCTGCACTTTCACTGCCTTATATGAGATGTTATATTGTAGTGGGAACGAGGACTCTTTGTTATGAGTAATATGTGTAATTAACGGATCATCAAAACTGATGCTTGAGTAGATGGTGGCAAGCCATATTTGGCAGATTGGGTTTGAACACCTGGTAGAACAAGTTTAGTCCAATGAAAAGAGCTGAACCCATTCCCTTTTAAGATGTAAGAGAGCTCTCAAGACACCGGTTACATCTAAGCCATAGGGGTAGGAGAAGGGTGTCGTTTGCCTTTGTAATTCAGACGGAGGGATCACCCGTCAGAAGAGGGAGAGTTGCTTTTTAGGTGTTTCCCGCATTGCCTTACACGTGTCCTTTTGATGTGTGGAGAATGTGAGGAAGAGGCAAAGCAGGGCGATTTTTGTGGGAAGCTAGACCAGCCTCCCTCGTTACATAGGCTCGCCCTCTGCATTGCATCCGAGCTTCAGTGATTTGCTGTTTGGAGACTGCAGATTTGCATAGAGCCCCTCGCTTCATCAGCGTGTGTGGTTTTTCTTTTCCTTCTTTCTTCTTCTTCTTCTTTTTTTTTTTTTTTTTTTTTTTTTTTTTTTTTTTTTTCTTTTTCTTTTTTCTTTTTCGTTTTATCCCCATTCCATCGTCTGGATTTTCTTTTCCTCGGCTTTCTTTCCCCTCTTCGATCCCCACTTTCTTCATAAGGGTGCACACTTCCCTCTGAACCCCTCGCCGGGCGTAAGTGTCAGGAGGCGGCGGACGCGGAGATTGCCTCGGGAACAGGCGATGCGCGCCGCTGCTCCGCGCGCTGCCCGGGGGAGGCTGGCGCGAGCGGGCGAGCCGGCCGGAGCTGAATGGAGGGAAGGGGCGCCTCGATTCCATGGGGTCTGCTTTTCCCTTGAAAGGAGGCTGGGCCGGCGAAGTGGCCTCCCTAGTCCCCACACACAATGCTAAATGGATTTACCTAGTGGCTTCGCGGTGGATGGCTGTCATGTAGAAGTGAGGACCCTCCGGGAGGAGCTTTAAACAATTTCCCCGCTCCCCACCCCCCGGCACGCACTCTCGCCCGAAACTCTTTGGGAGTATCTCTCGAGAACCTGGAGCCCTGGAAATCTGGGAGTAGCCGCCCGCTCCGCGCTAGCTGTTCTCCGGGGCTGCCTTTCCGGACAAGCCCCCTTCCAGCTGCATTCGCCTCGGCTATGTTTCGGATTGTTTGGGGTGCAAAGCACGGCGGACTCCAGGACCCCAAGAAGACTGTCCGAAGGAGGGAGAGGATGGGTGCCCAGGCGCGGTGAGGCGGCGGGCCCCGCAGCCCACCCCGCGCCGCCCGCTCCCCCGCGTCCTCGCCCCTCCCCCCGCCCCAAACTTTGCCTCCCGCGGCGGCTGCCCCTTGGCGGGTGCCCCGCCATGTACCAGAGGATGCTCCGGTGCGGCGCCGAGCTGGGCTCGCCCGGGGGCGGCGGCGGCGGCGGCGCAGGGGGGCGCCTGGCCTTGCTCTGGATAGTCCCGCTCACCCTCAGCGGCCTCCTAGGAGTGGCGTGGGGGGCGTCCAGTTTGGGAGCGCACCACATCCACCATTTCCATGGCAGCAGCAAGCATCATTCAGTGCCTATTGCAATCTACAGGTCACCGGCATCCTTGCGAGGCGGACACGGTGGGTCTGCGATGCCAAGTTCTCGCGGGTTACCCTCTCGCTCCCCCTTTCAACCCTGTGCTTGCGTCTGGGCCCCTAAGGCCCGAGAACGGGTGGCTCGAGAAAGGGGAGATGCATTTGGGTGTGTTTGGTGGGAGCCACTTATCTCTTTGAAGACAATAGAAAGGGGACGGGGGAAAGGCGTCGCGGGTGTTTGTGGTGCGGGTGGGAGGGGCGGTCCTTATCGAGGTGCCTGGAGAGAGACGTGGGCACTTATTGAAAGAGCAGCCCGAGCCGGACGGTTGGCCCCGCGGGAGGGGGGCGTCACTCCCCAGAAGGTCACTGGGCGGCAGGATGGGGCGCCGCGCTCAGCCGAGGGACCCAAGCGCCAGAGGACTCTGCAGAACCTTTTGTCTGTGCTGTGTGCGCTGCCCCACCTCCTGCCCATCTTCCCTGGCCTGGGGGAGGGCGAGATTCCAGCTGGCACATTCCTTCAAAGTGAGCCCAGACTGCAGTGGCTGCGAAGCAGTCCCGGGACTCACTCAACAGGAGGCCAATCCCTTTTACTTCCACCTCTTCTCTTAGTTGGAGAAGGTCGGAAGGTAACCCAGGTACCCTCTGCACTGCTGGCCAGCCTCTGCCAGGCACGGAGGGGACCGCTGGACACCAGCGCCCTCAAATCTCCCGGCACCCTCACCCCACCCCACTCCCCAACACACATATACACTTCTTTCTCTTGAGGATTGGGCTGGATTGTTTTCTAAATGGAACAGAGAGAGGCTTGGCTTCCAAAATGCTTCTCCCTGCACATCATGTTCTAAGGCTTTGGGGATAAAGGAGGTCCTTTTTCCTCCACCCTCAGAGTTTTGTGGTTCCCAGGAAAGGTAGGACGGTCAGTGCTGGTTTCCTCAAAGCCAGGGGGTCTGCATGGAGGAAGAAGAGTTAGAGTAGAGGGAAGCTATTCTCCTCACCCCAGCTTTTGTAAAGAGCAAGGTGCGGAAAGAAGCTCCGGCTGGCAGGTTTCTTCTCCAGAGCGGCCACCAATGTGGAACCAGGTTCCTCTCATCTTCCTTCAGTTAATAGCCTACTTTAGATTCCCGGAATTGCCAACACATAAAACTCAAGCTGTTTTTGTGAGTCTTTCCTCATCCCCAATCTTTCTTCTTCCCCAGTGTAAAATCCACTTCTTTAGAAAACAGACTATCAAAGTTGTGGACACTCTTTCTAATGTGCCCTTTATCCCCGTTTCCTTGTGAGGCCCCCTTCTTTCGGCCTTGGTCCAGTGTGAATCCTTTGCTCCTCTCCCTGTGGAATTACTCTTCCCTGAGTAGCTAGATGCTGGTGCTACCAGGACTGCTCCCTTCCTCAGGGACAAGCTTCCTACCTGGGGACAATTCTGGTAGGTATATGGAGAAGCTGAAGGGAGACAAATTCCTCCTCCCTACCCCTCTTTAGGAATAGAAGAGAGAAACATCTCACCGAAAGTCCTAGGAATCTGTTCCCTTCTGCCCTTCCCGTTTCCCTCTCAGGGATACTTTCCACTACTGAGAATCTACTGAGATGGAGAAGGGAGTGATGTCCTAGGCTGGGCCATCTTAGCTACAAGTAACAGGGTAGATCCTTAAGAAACACCGTGAGGAGTTTCCGTTGCTCTTGCCACTCTCACATTTTTCTAGGAGCATGCTGCTCCCTTCACCTGGCGCGGTTCTCACACACCGCCCTGCTTTTGTGCAGACTTGCGCGAGCCTTGCGAGCCAGGGCGTGGGAGGGGCAGACAGAGCGTGGGTGGGTGCGGTGAGCCAGATGGGGGTATGCGAGGGGGTGGGGGCGCTTAATAGTACCAGTGGGAGGCTCTTGGCTAATAATGCCATGTGCATATTAATTTCTCCTTTTCTGTGGCTCTTGCCTGTCTCCTAAGGGATGAGGCGACTGAATGGGGAGAGCGCCTAGGGATTTGGGGAGAGGAGCACAGCAAGGGTGTCCTGCCGCAGAGACAGGCACTCCTTTCCCCTTCCCACTGCAGTTTCTGCCCCGTCAGGCGCCGTCTGCTGGTCTTTACAAACATTTCTTTCCCTCCAGGACACGGTGATCTTCTCTGCATGTTAATGAAAAATCAGGTACACCTTTCGTTAAAAAACAGACTAGGATAGTGGAGAATATTGTGTGTCAGCAGGGTTGATATGATTCTTTTGGGTCAGAGAACTTTCTCTTTTCTTCTCAGGTTTTATTATACGATCTTATTTGTTTCTAAAACTCCCCACCGTCCTCATACACACCCTTTGAGAGTAGGCTGTCACTCTTTCTAATTTTTTTAAAATTTTTTTATTAATCAGGGGAGAAAGCTTACCAGTCAGTAGCCAACCCCGTTCCAAATAAAAGCTTAATGTGAATTTTTCATACTTCACCCCTTCCCTGCCTTGAAGAGAGGACTAACTTTGGGCAGAGAGCAATCAAGGAACACTAAGGGTGAAATAGCCTCTGAGAGTCGGGGAGTGGAGAGATGGGACTGAGGTGAGGGTTTGAGAGGCTGAGAGGGTAGGCAGGGTGGTGGCTTAAAATAATGAGAAGGAGGTGATGTTGAATTTGTTGGGTTGGTAAACTCCCTGAATATTCAGCTAATTAGACAAAGGACCCAGAAGGAAATAACCTTTGGGCCTAACAGAGAAAGGTGAAGGAAAAGAACAAAGGTGAATGCCAATATGATGAATTCCTAGCTGAAAATCAAGGAAGGTGAAAATTAGGTTAGGTTCAAAATTTTAGTCTATTGAAAATACACACATGAATGAGCATATTTGGTTGTATTAGAATTTCTGGAAATCATAAGAAAATTTTTTTCTCGTAATAGGGAATGCATGTATACACATGCATGTGTAAAAGAGAAAACACGTGTGGTATAGTTAAAGGAATAAAATTGAGTCTCCTTCTGTTTTGAAAACTGCTGGATTGACTCCCCAGGTACATTCTTCTTCATTTTCTCATCATGCCATGCTTCATTTGCACTATTATGAGGTGTCACTTACAAGGTTTGCAAGGTGCAGAGGGTGCTCATGGTTACCCTGAGCACCTTTATGCAAGCTGACCTAGTTGCAGAGATTATGGTGAGGATTTTTTATGCATATGAGAAGCAGGTTTTGAGAACCACTGCAGATCCCCATTTTATTTTGCATGTGCTTAAAAATATAAAGGATGAAAATAGCTCTGCAGAAAACTGTGTTTTTTTGTTAAATGAGAACTGTGTGACCGTAAATGATAAAAAGCAAGCCCCGTTGTAATTTAAAATGTTACTTAAAGAGTTAGAATAGCCCAGTGTGCTCAGCCAATGCTGCTTTCAAGATGTACCATATGTGCTGAGCATAGAATGATGTCAGTGCAATGCTCAGGTTCCCATCTCGGCTCCTGGCTTTCCTAAGTACCTCTGCATACTTTAGAAAATTAGCTTAGAGCCTCGCAATAATTTCAGGAGATAAAGGAAGGAGAAAGCCATCAGAGAACTGAGCACACAGTGCCAGTTGTTCTCCTCCCTCAAATATGAGCTCCGGAAATTATACTGCCATGATTAGTTTATACTATTAAAGGGCAAAGGGCTTTCCCAGAAGGGAATGTTAACAGATTTTAAAAGTGTGGTTTGTAATTGAAGTAGCCCAATGATGTTATATAAGTATAATAATTATGTCTTGAATTTATAGCGTTCCTCCTTCTGGGGCACAGGGCATTTTTAGTACACTTACTTACTACACTTCTTTACAAGAAGAGTGGTAGGTTTTGGAAAGAGCTTGAGCCTCCTTTTCCATGTAGGGATACTGAGGCATAGATGAGCCAAAAAAAAAATGGAGTCAAATCTCTGATCAGAGTCAAAGAGAAATTAAAATCAAGACTTTGTGGCCCATAGCCTAGAACAATTCCAGGAGCCCAGAGGTTTTTAAAACACAAGCTGCAAGGGTCATCCATGTGATTTAATGGTTGATCTTGGAGTAGAAACCAATATAAGGAACGTGGCCTAGAGTTTTGCTTCAGGCATCTATTAATGGTAATGAATACAGTAAGAAAGGTTGATGGCATCTCACTGGTGCCCCACAGATCACTTCATTGATTCTGGTGAGCAGGTTTTTGTTTTTTTTCTTGCTTTTCTAGGAGCAGAAAGGTGATGTGTGAAAGTGTGATCCTTTTGCTTTTTTGTCTAACAACCAAGACAATTAGCAAAAGCTTTCCCAATATACTTTACTCTGTTGAATAAAAACTTAGCTTTTCTGATCTGGTAATTAGTTTATTTGCATGACCCAGGACATTTTCAGATATGAATTTTTGCTGAAATAGGTATTTTTACTTCATGCTTCTTCCTTACTTTGGCTTCTTGAATAAAAAATTTGTTTCATTGAAATGCTCTTTTGGATAGGATGGCCAGCTAATATTGTTGGGAGAATCTTTGAATTGATCATGAACCGAGCTATCTAGCATGCCAGGGTGATTTTGGTTTCCTCAATCTTTAGGTTGTCCTTAGACTATCCATTCATTCATTCAGTAAGTATTTAATACATGTCTACTATGTGCTTGTTTTTGTGTTTATGCACCAGCTACTGTGGTAAGCTAGAGAATTATTGGAGTAAGAGTGAAGGAGTGAAGGAGAAGAAACCAAGAAACCCAAGACATAACAATAAAGAAGTTTACCATTCAGTTCTGAAAATCCGAGCTGGTGTCAGCAAGAGTTAATTCTTAAGCAAACACAACTGGCTCTTTAAAAGCAGCTCCAAGCATTAAAAAGCATAAAGTTTATATATATATGTAGCAATCATCTGAGACTCAGCATGAAATTATCTGATAGAAACATCAAAAGAATGATTTTTATCTATATCATTTTATGTCAACTTTTAATATATGTTCTAGAAAGAGCTCCTTGCACAATTGCTTTCCACCAAGTTGCTTCATATATTTCCTTTAACAAAACATAAAGACTTTTATTTCCCAAGTAGAGATAAGGCTTGCTTTACAAATGTATTTAAGACTGGGGATTCATTGATTTAAATTCACAGTAGTGTATAAATAATTGAGGCCGCTGGGTTTGGTGAAGATAATTATCTAGAGACATACCTATGTGAAAATTTGGCAACTGACACTAGCATTGTGTAAACTTACTATGCTATTTATCCTCAGTAAGAATATTTTTCATCCTATAAAATGAAAATACAATGAGTTGTATTTCAGTGAAAGATAAATGAGAGCATGGATTTGAAAAGTGCCTACACCATAATAGACTTCCAATAAATGTTTGTTAAAAAAAAAATAGGACTGTAGAGAGAAGACTGGAGTATTGGAAATAACATAGACCTTGAGATCAGGAGACCTGAGTTCTAGTCCTTAACCATGTGACTCTGGAATTCAGTTGCTGCTTTGAAAATCAGTTCTCTTCTAGTTCTAAAAATTGAGAACTGCATTACCCTCATTTTATGGAGGTGAAAACAGAGAGCTAAACAATTTAAGGAAGCTAGATTAATAGGGTGACTGCAAATTAATAGCAGAGCTGAAAGTGGACCCCACATAGTCTAAGTTCTCTTTCTCTCTGGTTAGAATACTCTTCCATGAAGCTTACGTTTCACTAGTGGGGGAGGGCTAAGTTAACTAATTCATGCTTTTACCTGGACACCATATAATCAAAGGCAATTCTTTTGAGATGATTAACTGGAATTAGAAGCATGGTCTTTGAGAAGAGAATAGAGCATTCTAATGTGTGGTTCATGTAGGAAAAAACATCCTTACTCTGTTGTTGCCCACAGTCAGCCATCAGTGACTCACCCATATTACATTGATACAATTTGGTTGGTTATTTTTGAGGTAATAATAATATTGAGCATGGCTTTTTGTGCAGTTTTGTCATTTATACATACAGTGTTTCATTTTTATGTTTTTAAAACATTTTTAGTTGGACTAGAAGACCACTGAGGTCATTTCCAACTTTGAGTTCTAAAATCCCTTTGGTAATAAGGGTCTCTTAAAATCCTCAGGCTCCTATTGCCTTTTCTCAGAACTTTACTGATACTAAGCATACTGTTAAGTAGAGAGATTTTAGCAAAGATTGCATTCAGGTCCCTTACCATGCAGTTGCCCACATCCTTATTTTGGGATGGCCCACTGAGGTCTCAGGGAAAACGGTTAGGCTCAGAGACTGCCTTGCTTCTCACTGTGGTCCCAAGGAAGTTCTCTTAGAATGGTACCATGGGGATTCCTGCTTCCTTCAGTCCGCCATTTTGCCCTAACCTTTCTGACCTACCTATGGTGTAGACTATCGCTCTGCTCAGACCTTGATAATAGCCTTTTCAAGTATACCAGTCTCACAAAATGCAAGATTTTTCAGTGTTGATCACATAACAATGCATTACCTCAAGCTTTTGATAGAACTTAGTAAAAACTGCTATATTTTATGCATATATTTCCACTGTACCTTCATGTAAAGTGTCTCATTTAATCACCATCACAACCCTGGCAAGGCTTATGATCACCATTTTGCTGACAAGGAAACAGATTTAGAGAGGTGATGATTCTGCCAGGGTCACATAATTAATAAGTAGCTGCTGTAATTTTGTTTTTCTCCTACAATATGAAAAGAGGCAGGGTTTTGGAAAGAGCACTGCATTTGAACTTAGAAGACCTGATTTCTTTTCCTAGTCTTGATATTTATTTTTCAATTCATTTCTCAAAAAACTGTTTCTTCATTAAGAATAAAATTAGCCAAAAATGATTAATTAGTTCATACAATTATTGAGATTCTGAAATAAATGCCAATTTCACCACTTTAGTGGAGGAGATTTTAGCAACTATTATATTTTGATATTTAGTAGATAAATAAGTAATAAGGTTGAGATGGATTAATAATTGAGGACCTTTTTTCACATTCAACATGAAGCACTCTACCGAGACAGTGACAAAGAATGCTAATAATCAAACAATAGCAACTAATAAAATGCTCTCGGACTAACAGATGTTGATTCCTGGACACCAAGTATTCAGACAGATAGGAATTTGATCTGTTGATTGCGTAGACTTAGCATCTATGAAATTTGTGAATTTTAATTAAGGACAGTGTAGAAAGGTGCTTCTAAAGTAGATTATCAAGGAACTTGGCTATTTACATACCAAGTTTTACATGGGGCCACCGAGTCCTGTAGCCATTTTTATTGTGAAATTCAAAATATTAGAAACTTTTTGACCAAGGGACCCCCAGTTTAAATGCAGTGCATAATGTGACCTATATTTTTTTAAACAAGGTTATAGACTTTAGTATGTGTTCATGTTTATATTTGATAATTGTTTTTCAAATAGCTAAAAATGGTGAAAGAAAGTTTTAGGACATGTCTCTGAAAGTAAGCAACTAAAAGGCAAAGGAAGCTTTTAAATAAATGGTAAGGGAGTGATTTTTATATTGTGGTATAATACAAGGCAGTGACATTTACTGATTTGGACATGATTCCTACATGGTTCTTTTGATATCTCAGTTGCTACTGGACTAACGTTGGTACATGTAACTATGTAACATTGGTACATGCAATTATTTATGGGATTGAGTCTATTTTAATTATCTGGTCATCATTTTTCTAAATGACTACATTAATGAGCCTGCTAAAGAAAGGTGTATTTTTGGCATATCTTAAAACTGAGATGACTTTGGATTCTTAAATCTCTAATTCCACATTGTATTAGGGTTCTCTAGGGAAGCAACCAACAGGAGACATCTGTAAATAGTATGAGATTTTATAAAGTTGTCTCACACGACCATAGGGATGCAGAAGTCCAAATTCCGTAGGGCAGGCTGCAAGCCAGGGACTCTGATGAAGGTCCTGGATGAATTCCCCAGGAGATGGTGGCTGAATGAAGTAGAAATGGGAATTCTCTCTCTGAATGCTGAAATCACTTCTCCTTTTAAGGCCTTCAGCTGATTGGATGAACACTCATTGCTGAGGGCAATCTCCTCAATTGATTGTAGATGTAACCAGCCATCTATGCAATCAACTCACTGATGATTTAAAGTCCATGAAATGCCTTTGTATTACAGTTAGGTCAGTGCTTGTTTGACCAAACAACTGGGCACCATTACCTGGCCAAGTTGACACATTAGCCTAACCATCACACACATTAAGACTGAATTATCTAAAGGTAGATAGTTGCACAGTATAAAGTACACTGCTATGAGCAATTCTATGCTGCTGTGAAAAATGAAGTCAGGGCAAGTGTGGAAGCCCAGTATCATGATATGCTGATACTAGCTGATTAGCACTTTTATTTGGATATGTAGCAGCATGATTTAAAGTGTATAGTTTTCCAGATGGAGCATTCTTTTCAAATCCTTAAAAAAGATTTTCTTTTTTAATTTGATCGACACTTTAGCTTGTATCTATGTCATTTTAACTATTGTTACCTCAATTACTAGTGTGTTGCACTCTATTATAAAGAAATAATACTGGAGTGGGACTCATTTAAGTACCTCTGGGAATTTTTGCCTAGAAGGTATCTGTAGAAACTGAGCTTTCAACTTGTTTTGCAGGGATTATCTAGTAGTCTACTTCTTTTATAGTTCATATTGATTTCTGAATATCTTGTCATATTGGTCCATTTATGCCTATAGAGTCATTAAAAACTGATCACTTTCTAGATTATATCTTTGTTGTAGTGATTTAACGTTTTCATCAGCACCCTAAGTTACATTTTCTGGAAGTCCACACTTAACATTTTCAAAATTGTAATGTGCTGTATCAGTCATTTTCTATGTCTACTGTCAAAGCATTAACATATGCTGAAATAAGATGAATGATAAATTAATCTGTCAGCAAAATGGTTAATTGGACTTGCTGTTAAATATGCAAATAATGCATTTGGTTTTACCACTCATTCTTTTCCTTGGGATTTGGCCTAAAAGAGGTATAGTTTTTGATGCTGCTTCTGAGTAATTCACCATACTATAATCAAAAGTAGAACATAGCTTTTTTTTTTTTTTTTTTGGAACAATGAAGCATTGTCATCCGTGGGAACTTCACCTGTGACTTATAACCTTCCTCCTGAGACTTCCAGAGACCCTGTCAAATGCCAGCTTCTTCTGGCCAGCTGAGAGGAAGGAATGAGCCATTACTTGCCTGGGATTTGGCTGCTGGAGGCATGTGACCTCCCAGGCCCATGAACCCTGCCATCCTTCCCCTTCCTCTGAACAACTGTAGCTTGAGTTCTGAACTCCAGATGAAGGGAACTTGGCAGGTTGCTAGAAAGCAAAAGGGCAAAGATGCTCTTCAGTCACAGGTAGGGAAGGCCACCACCTCATGAGAATTACTCAAATAGGGCGGCTCTCTCCATTTATAACTGGCCTAAGAACTGCTTTTCTCTTGGCATCAACTTTCCATTTCATGTTGAGAATTTCTCAGGAATCTAATGAGTCACCATTCAGAATCTTGTCCTCTGATTCAAGCCAAAGGCCATGATCTGAGCCTTAAAGACTATGAGATGTTCAAAGCGAAAGAAAAGGAAATGGCTGTCCCAGTAAAAAATATTGTTTAAATCAGTGAAATAGACACCTGTCTCCAGAAAATCAATTAGCTACTCCTCCCTGTTCTCACATCCATTGGTTTTTCACTATGTCAAGTCAGCTAAATAAATGTTTTCTGCCTTTGGAAGTTACAAACAGCTAAAACCATCATGCAATTGACTTCATCACATTCATCCTCACAAAGAGAAATGTGTCTTTGCTTTCAGCTGTTTTCTCTATTTTCTCTCTCCCCTATGAAGCTGTGATCCACAGGCTATACCTTTTCTCCCAATCACATTTGTGACTAGTTTCTTGGTCTTGGATCTATCTCTTTTTACATTTAAATAAATGTATTTAATTAAAAAAAAAAAGTGGAACACAGCTAACGGGTTTCAATAGACAACTTTATGCAAAAACCTTGCATTTTAGTATATACACAAGGTATTGATTATCTGGGTGCTTCTGTAATGACTAAAATATATACCAACGGTCTGTTTTTATTTGTCAGAAATAAAACTTTTGCCTCAGTAATCTTGTATTTCAATGTAAAACTTTGGCTTTTTTGTTTAAATGAAATAAATTCAAATTTAAATTTCTGACAGAAATTCATTCAATTCTTGTTTTATTAGAAGGGGTAAGTTAGATATTGTCGGGGTAGTTCACTATCCTAATTCTGCCCAGTTATAAGGCGTTCAGAGCTTGGAATATGTAAAGTGGTAGTAAATCACCAATTCTATCATTTCTTTATTGAACCAATCATTTAGTACCTATGATATGCTAGATTCTGATGTAAGCTCTAAAATTATCCACTCATTTAATCCTCACAATAACTCCATGAGGAAGGTACTATTAATCTCCCATTCTGCAGATAAGTATATTAAGCACTTTAATAAGGTTAAGAAATTGCCATGGTGACAGAACTAAAGATGTGGGGTCAGAATTTAAACCCCGGCAAGGCTCACTCTGAAGCCCATGCTTTTAGCCCTATGTTATGCTACCAACAAACATAATTTATCCTGACTGAGGGTGTTTTTCTCACCTTCAGCGTCCACCACTAGCAGTCCATAGGGGACCAAATGAAGCTGACTATCTGCATTGACTTTGCTTAATTTCTAACAGTCATTTTGCTGAAGGTTTGGTGCCTCATTCTTATCATCCAATTTGTTTTTAGGCATTGTGTTTCTTAACTACGCAGGGCACCAAGAGGCCTCCCTTTGCCTGTTTCACCTTCCTCATCACTTTCGTGGTTTTGACTGACTTATTAATCTTGATATCCACCTCCACATCAAGAGAAAGGGAGTGATTGATTTAAGATGTGCATTAACTACTTTCATTCTCGTTGGCAAGGCATTACCCACAAAACTGATAGATCTGCTGTGATAACAGACTAATTTGCAAGTGCAGCCATGATCTACAATTAAAAGGGAACAGTTGCAATGAGTCTGATGATGCGATTATTTTCTCAGGAGATGAAAGGAATCCTTCTGTAAATGGTTAAAGAAAATACTATAGTTCTGGAGGCAGGGTATCAAGAGAAAAGATTGAAAATTAGTAAACTACTTTGAGTATGTATCCTAATTTTAATTACGGTTTCCTAATTATGAAGGAAGCCTTGAAGATTTTTTTTTTACTTACATTGTATTTTCTGTATATGCATGTTGTATGACTCCATAAAGAATTTAAGCATTTCTACAACTCATTTCTGATGACTTTTGAAATCACACTGTAAGTTGGGGCATCCTTCAGATTGTTTGAATATCTTGACTACATTTTTCTTACATTTTCTTTTGTTTTTCCAATTTAACACCAGAATTTTCATTACAGTTCACTTACTGGCTTTCTATGCATTGCAGTGGCCATTCAGGAACCAGGGCCCCAAAGATTACTCTTTGACTGACTACACTGTGGTCCTGTGGGTGTTTAGGAAGCAGAGAAACAGCTTGCAGCAAGGGAATCAGAAAACGGTTTCAGGGAAACTTAAAAGATGGGTAGGTGGTGAGTAAGAGGAATGCATTCTTATAAGAGCAAATAGCATGAGCAGAAAACCTACCAACACCTTTATTTCTCATTGTAAATTCACTTTTTGTTAGTAATTCCAGATAATTGGGTTTGACCTATGAATGACTCTGTGTGTGTGCGTGTTTTGCTTAGACATGACCCAGTCAGACAACGTAAATGATTTTTGCCACCATGGAGAAAGAAAGACAGCATGGAGGAGACGTGATTCTTAGTTCTGCTGGAAAACACTGCAGTGCTTACCAGAGGCTGGCAGGGCACTGTCAGAGAGGGGCATATTGTTGAGCGATGGACAGACACACATGTAGAGCAGGGCAGTGCTCCATCCTTCCTTTGGGGATGCCCCGATACAGTCACTATTAAAAACCTTGTGTCTGCAAAGAGAGAATGGTAAAGGCAGGACGTGCAGGGAGCTGGCTTCCAATTTTTACATATTTTCATTCTTTCAGCCTCCTCACTGGCAATAGCAATATGCAGATATGTAGGTTATTACCAAAATGTGGGTGTTTACACACACTGTGCTGGCAAATCACTGTTCCAGGGAGTGCCAAGAATGCAGAGACCAGTCATTCAACAAGTGCTTATCAAGTGCCTGCTGCTTGGGGTAGGATATCATCTTGTGCCAAAGGACCTAAAGGCCTGAAAGGGGCCCTCAAACCCTCCTGCTGCTTTCGGCTTTCAGACCTAACCTGCCTACACTGCATCCTCTCAGACACCCGAGAGGAGCCTTCCACGTGGCATGGAGCAGACGCCAGGAGAGGTGAGAACCTTCTGTTTCATTCTCCCACTGCTTCACAGACACCTCAGAGGTCCCATCTACACTATTTCATCGACTAGCCAGGCACAGGTCCTCCTTCCTCGTTGCAGCTTTCTCTAGCAAACTGGTAGATTTCCTGTTGGTAGTTTGGAAGACATTTGATTCTATTTCCATTTAGAGCTTTTAAGCTTTGCACAATGTTTTCTCATGGTTTATCTCACATGATACTCTCAAGCCTGTAAATTAAGCATGACCCGTTTTTGCTCCATTCTGCACATGAGAAGCAACGTGGCCCGGTCACTTTAAGTGGCCTGACTTGGTCACATGTTTGTAACTGGTGGAGCTGGAACTCAAACCCAGGTTCCAAGAGTCCAGTGCTGCTTCTGCGACCCACATAAGTGAGCATAACAGGTTGTTGTCCTTAAGAGACCAAGGAAATGAGGAGGCCTAATGATTCTGCAGAGACGCTGGGAAAGAAACACTGAAAGAGCCCAGCCTCTGAACCTACTGCTGGTCTAGTAGAAAGATAAAGGGATTAATGGTCCTTTAAGAGAAAACAAAAATAAAAGTAGAGGTCATTGGCAAGATAATTAAGATTAGAGATTAGTTTTACTACGTTTTGTTAGTGTCATGGTTTAATTTTCTTGTTGTTTATTAGGGCTTGTCTTTTGGAAAAGAATTGAGGATTCCAGCTTGAAGGACAGTCTCACTGGCTTTTCATCATGGTTGAAATAGCTTTAAAAAAAAGTGTACCTGCAACCTAGGAAAACAGTCAGGCATACTGCATTTTTATTTAACTAGTGCTCTAATGCTTATTAGATGAACAGTGACAAGAAGCTGGATATAATTAAAACACTCAATTACTTTATAAGGGATTTTTAAGGAGCGTTTGGAAAATTGAGATATTCTGTCAAAAACGTAATAATTAAAGCATTTGATTCCTCACAAGGATGACAAAGAAATTTACAAAGGGAGTCTCTCTGTGGAAATGAGAGATGGTCAACATTCCCCCGAAGCAGAGATTTCTCCAAGGAGGTAGAGGTAAATGCTTACAGGTGTCATAAATGAATTTAGAGATTCTGCTTAGGCACATTCAAAGTGTGTATTTGTAGAAACAATCTCTGTATTTTCAAAACAGCACTCTAGTTTCCCCGGATTAAATTCCCTGAGAACAGTAAGCCTGAATTTTGTTTTTGTATCTATGGCACCTTAATAAAGTGCCTAAAAATAAATATTCATAGATACATAAATGTTTCTAGACTGAGCCCTTAGAAGGCCTCCTTTTCTTAACAATAAACAGCAATACATTCATTCTGTTAGTCAAAATTCACTTTACAACTAACCACAGTCAGCAGGGTATGATTTTTGTGCTGTATAAATAGCCTGCAACACCCACGTGTTTCTCCCATCGCCTGTGATTCCACCATTAGAGATTAATTCCTTAGGGTCTTGATAGTATCCACCGAAAATAACAAACTGAGCTGCAAGGCAACAAAGCTTTTATTTGGGGTCTTAGAATTACAATTTGGGGAGCACGGATTGAGTGAGCAACCCACATTATGTCCTGTCTTGGCGTTTCCAGGCAAGAGTTTTTAAAGAAATAGAAGATGACATAATCTGTTGATTGGTGGATATTTGGGGCGCTCCAAATGCCCTTCAGGTTAGATAGTTCGCTGATTTCTTTATCTTATGGTTTGTTTATGGTGGCCGAGTGTCCTCAGGATTTTAAGAAACATTTGTTGCTTGTGGCTATGCATACTTTGGCAGTTTGTGATATCTGAGACATGCTTATGAGTTACCTCATAAATGGTCTCCAGACTCCATTTTAACAGAATAATTTTATTTTATTTCTTTTCACAATAGCTTTTATTAAAATTTGTTTTATGTTGGAAAGAGCATGAAATTTTGAGTCATGCTCTAAGTCGCTGGCTGGATGACCTTTCTAAAATGAGGGTAAAAATAGCAATCCTTACCCTCATTGAACTATATTATGTGAGGAACAATTGAGATAATGTTTGTAAAGTGCTACGTAAATTTTATTTAGAAAAAGAAAAACATTGTGATAATTAATGTAACCCAGTTATATAGGGAAGAGGAATGCTTTAAGGCGATGTAAAGTGATGATTCTTAAACTTTAGACTGTATCAGAATCATCTAGGGAGTTTGTTGAATCTGCAGACGCCTGGGTTGCATCCCCACCCCCCACCCCCAGAGACTCTGATTCAGTAAATTTAGGGATAGAGCTCAAGAATTTGTATTGCTAAATATCCATTCTTAGAGATTCTAATATAGGTGGTTCTTGGAAAACTCTTTGAGGAACAAGGCCGTAAGCCATTATCAAGCAATGCCTTTAACTTCTGTTTGTTTGCTTGTTTGTTTTTTCTCTACCTATTTGTAAGCCTCCAACACATTGTCCAATGAACATTTCTTAGCAGTGATTGCTTTGAATAATAACAAGGATTATTGCCCTTCTCTTAGGAAGGACTGTGATACATAGAAAGTATGTAGACTGCAAGAAGATTCCCTTTATAGGCTCATAGCCATTGTTTTGAGGGAATAGGGTGTTCCCAAGTATAGCCTCTTCTTTGTTTTTGTTTTGCAGTTACAGTTGTGAAGGTTATCTGCGTGTGTATATATGTGGATACACACACACAATTCGAAATCTCAGTCTGCAATCTCTTTTTGTCCTTCCATTTGTACTTTCTTTGGTCTTCTATTCTCAGTACCTTTTGAAATGATTATTCTAGTCTATAATGCAAACTAAGGTGTTGTTTCTCTTTTTTTCTTAAGCAAATCATGTCTTTTAATGATTAACACTTTTCCTTCAACCAAGAAAGCTTTAATGCAGGTGTACATTTTAGTATACATTCATCATATCTATTTACAATGCTTTAGATTTTGTAGTGTCTTTTCCAAATTTCATCTCCTCTAAAGGAAATGTTTGTAATTTTTCAATGTTTAATTTTTTATAAAATTCCTCATTCTTGGTTATCTTCCTAAATCATCTGTACCTTTCTAAAAAATGACATTCTTGTTGGCTCATAGTTCTGCTTTTTTTTTTTAGACTTTATGTAAATGACAAATAGATCTCTAGAGATAGGAAACTTCGTGTAGGAAGGATATTAGAGATTAACTACTTCCCACCTGACACTCAGGATGGTAAAATGTCCTTCTCTAGCTTCCTTCCCCAGCTCTGTACTGCTTTTCTCTCTTTGCTTTAGTCATGAGCTACCCAAACTCAGAGTAATCTAACCATATCTAGATAAGCCATTCTTTGTAAAGAATTTTAAACCAAGTTACTCAGTAAACAAGCTCTAAGAAACTGAACAAGGTTTCCATTATCATTTTGGAATCTCTCTTATTTTTGGAGCTACTTTATTCATTAAAATTTACTTGAACTCAGAACAACCATAACTCCTGTGTGTGCCATTAAGCTGACAATTTAAAATGTTTCCTTGCTTAATTTATGTTACTATGGAGATGTTTTTAATGGAGAGAAAATAACCTCAGGTTTGGGGGAGGTGGGAAAAGATACTGGGAGGAAGGATTTTCTAAGGTGAAATCCTTGGGGATGGGAGAATAAAACCAGAGGAAATGGTCTTGTTTTAATATTCCATCATTAGTAATGAAAGAAAGAAAAGGACAGCCTTCCTATGTCTTGAAATGCTTTCTATCAAACTCTTCATTTTCACAATATTCAGAGATAATTCATATTTTCAATAACATTTGTTGTTACTGATCATCATTATTTAATGTAGAAAATTTGGAAAATAGAGTGAAGTTTGAAGAAAAAAATTAGAACATCCACATTCATAATATCCAGAGAAAAACTTTGTTAAAAACTGCTGTATTCTGTCTAGTAGTTTTTCTATCTATCCACCCATCTAAATTTTTTAAAAATATACGATTCTACTACATATACTATTTTTTTCACACCTTTTTTCCATGCTATTCATTTTCTTCTAAACTATAACATTTTGGACATTGCATGGCTTTCATCCAGACCATGCTTATTTCATCAATCCTTTTCTTGTTGGACCTTTAAATTATTTCCATTATAAAAATATTATAAACACTGCTGTTATAAATGATACTTTAATATAAAGGTATTGTGTATGGAAATTCTAAGTTAGAAGGTATAGTTATTTCTAGACTTATGGTCCTCATTGCCAAACTGAATTCCAATTATACTTCACCAAATTGCTTGTTCTTTACCTTTTCTAGTCAGTCTAGTGGGGTGTTCCTTTGCTCACAGTGATTTGTAAGAATTATTTGTCAGTGTTGCTAACCTTTTATTGCATATGTGGCTAACATTTTTTCTTCAGTTCATTACTTGCCTTTTGTTTTTGGTGCTATTAATGTATAGGAATTTAATCTTTTCCTGTAGTCAAGTATATTGTATTTTTTCTCTATCATTTATTTCTTTTCTAGATTTCTTCCCACTCCCACCCTTATCCCTTAGAGATGATTCTGCATATTGGGGCAGCATGTATATATCCACAGGAAGGAGATATTGAGCCACCTTCAATTCAGATGACTGTGATAGAAATGAGAAAGGTGGACCAAGCAAACAGTTCCAGATTAGGGTGAAGTGCAGAAAGCTATTACCAGCACAGTGCAGTCTTAGAGTATATGGAGTTTAGGATGTAATGGGGGTGACAGAATTAATCAAACGTGATGAGAGGGTTTTCAGTTCTTAAGACTGGTGCAGCCTAGAAAAGGGAAAATTAGGGAACTAGATGTTATTAAGCTCTTTCTCTGTTCCTAACCATAACGCTGAGTGGTTTACAGGTTATACAATTGCCTCTGCTTCAAGATGCTCTCTGTTGTATGAATTACAAGTTAAAAACTTCCCTTCAACAAGCAAGGAATCTAAGACTCATGTGAATGGACATTTGGGTGGTTTCCAGTTTGGGGCTGTTATGAATAAAGCTGCTATGAGCATTCTTGTGACTTGTGGGCAAAGGCACTCATTTCTTTTGGCTATTTACCTAGAAGTGGAAAAGACTAGGATATAGGGTAGACATTTGTTTAACTTTGTTAGACACTGTCCCACAGTTTTCTAAAGTGGTTGGACAGTTTTACACTCCCACCAACAATATATGAGTTCAATTGTACCACATCCCTATTGACACTTAATATTGTCAATCTTTTAAATTTTAGACATGCTGATAGGTATGTTCACAATTTTATTGTGAAAGTTATGCCTAGTCCCAACAGTATGGAAAGCAGTATAAATGTTTATTAGTTGAAGTTTCCCTAGCAACTAGAAGGCTAATAATTATAGAATATATGCATTTAAAGCATTGATTAATATTGCTACAATTCTGTATAATATAAAAAGGTAACAAATTATAAAGTTAGTGGGCACAGAAACAACCATAAGTAAAAAATACAGAATAGTTAAATTTGGAGATACAGTCCCAAGTAAAAATTGAAGCATAGGAAAGTCTTAGGTCCCCCCTCTTAGCCATCTGGCTTCCTTCGGTATTCCACTCTTTCTCTTCCATTATGTGCCTGAGCCTGCAGCTGCCAGCCTGCAATTTCATTTAACAGTGAGGTGTTATTTTAAGAAGTTAAAATACTTATGGAAAAGTGCTTTCTAATTTTATATGTACTAAGTCATTTGCTGTCTTCAGTTTTAGCAAGTACAATATAATTACTTCAATAAACATCTGAGAAAGAAAATTATTTTTAAAGTCGATGAAAAATTTATCTTTTAAGGTAATTGCTGCTGAAATTGTTTTTATAGTTTTAGTTGAAATTGCCTGTTAATAATTGTTGGCATTTATTCAATTCATCTTTTAGTGCAATGCACACAATATATCAATTCATGTGTTAACTATTAATATTGGACTGTGAACATTAATAAAATATTTTAAAAATATGAAAAGTCAGCCCGCCAAATGAAAAAATTAAAAAAAAAAAACAAATAATATGGCTTCTTTTTATTTGTTTTAATGAGAACTGACAAACAATATATGGATACAAGGAAATAAGCAAAGTGCTACTTTGTACTTCTTTTGGAAAATGTATTCAAACAACAGATCATACTTAGAAACTTTCTCTCCTAAGTACATTTCTTCTGGTTCTTTATTTTCTTTTGAAGTGCTAATTGTTTTTTAAATTTAATTAATAGAATCTGCAGATTATAAAACCAGGAAAAAAGAAAAGTAAAATGTTGGCCTCTTAGCTTTTTAACAAGTTCACAAATTTTTACTGGCTTAGTTTTAAAATAAAGGATGAGAAACACATCTAAAATATTAGCGAAGACATAGTGTGCATTTTCTAATGTTAATTTGTGGCATTTATCTCTGAATTGACGTGGAGCTGCAGAAAATACTTCTAAATTTAGACTTGAGCCTCTTTTGATGTATTCTAAATTTGAGATAATTATTTGAATAATACTGCTAATAACAGTTGGGATAAATGGATATATTGTTACTAAGGTGTATTGTGTTGCTACCATAAGACAATGGACTTGAAGTTAGGCAGACTCACTGTGCCTGGCTGTGTGGCTTTGGACAAGTTTCAGCATTTGTAAAATGGGAGTCATACCACTCACCTGCTTATGATATTTGACTGGCGTTGGAAAGTGCCTGTCACTAGACCATTAACAAATTTTGGTCCCACTTCCGTTTACTGAGGTTTGGAAAACTGTTCTTGGGAGCCTGGTGGCATGCATTGCAAACTTCTTCCCCTTCCATTCACATCTTTCCTTCCGGTGATCACCAATCTAAGGAATTTGCCCCCTGAAAGCTAGAGATCAATGGCTTTATATTACCTTACCTTTCTGGTAGGATAGCTGCCAATACAAAGCACCTATCCCATCAAGGTAGAGTCCACATCTTTACTTTTCTTAGCATCCATTCCACTGAACTGCTCTGTTCTTTTTCTATTCTGGCTCTACTATCCCCTTTTTCCCAGTTTCTTCTTCCTCTCCCTGTCACCAGAGTGCAGAAATTCTTTTTGAGGTCCTTTCCCCCCGTCTACCTTCTCTTTCTTTTTTTTTTTTGGTGATTTCATCAACTATTTGCATTTATTTCCCCAGTTCCACATGTTCCACTGGAAGTTATACCTATGCTAGACTTTTCCAGCCTGGATTTCCAGGCGGCACATATTCCCCACAACCAGAAAATTTTCCTGCAGGATGAGACCCAGGTTTTGTGGAGTTAAAAGCTAATACAATTCAAGGAGTGCAATTAAGGAAAAGAATACCAAATTCCAAATAAAAATGCCTATAACTTCCTCCAGCACCAACTGATCAGCGGGGAAGTGTGACAGTCAAAAAGTTGGAATGGAAAGAGATATAGGTGTAAGCAATTGAGATAGAAATATCTGTCATTTAAAAAGTTTACAAAAACCTATGGCTATGTGAACACATTGCTAGTGGTCCCCCCACGGCTCTGAAAGAGTCCCTGTAAGCCAGGGCCCCTGAAGCTTAAGACTGACTAGCTTCAAGGTAAATGGGCTCTGCCTTCTTGGCTCCCCTAGTTCTTAAATGGCAGCCCCATACTTTTAGTCAGTAAGACTCAACACCTTTAAAGTAAATTAATTTCTTCTTCTCTTTGGCCCTGCATCTAATCTAATTGCCAAAAGGTGGATGTTGCCTTCACAGTGTTCCACTCCTACTGCCACCACCTGGTTTAGTCCCCCATTACCGCTTGTGGAGAACATTTTAATTGCTTTCTCACCACTTCTCCTGCCTCTTGTGTCCTTTGACTCAAGCCTACACACTGCTTGAAGTTTACTCTTGCTAAAGTATTGTGTTCTTCCCACTCCTGCTGAAGTAAGTTCACTTAACTCAAATGTCCAGTGCTTACAATGAAAGTGTTCTCTCCCTTGGGCCATCTTATATTGTTCCCTAACTTTCCAGCCTGTTCCATAACTCTCCATCTAGTGCCCTCCTGATAATCTACACTAGTATAAATGTCTAGTTTAGCTCCTTTGATTCTGGCAGCCAGTATTTGCTGTACCTAGGATTGTCTGATAGCTACAGTTAGCTGTCCTTTTACTTAAATGAAAGAGGATTTTCTTCAACTTGGTATTTCCCATATTTTCTAACTCACTGACTTCCTTATAGTATATGCTTTAATAAATGTTTGCTTAATAAACAAATATACATAGGCATATTTTGGAAAAAGGAGTTAGAGGGAGTTAGGTCGAGTATTGATCAAGTGGTAGGATAGGTGCACTTTTCTTTAAACTATGATGCTTTCACAGAACCATTTATAAGGTCAGAATATTAATTTTCCCATGGTGTAAAATTAATTTCCCGAGGCTTTGAAGAAAAAGCTCTGTTTAGGTATCTCATCTTCCATTTATTTCCCCCTTCAGTATCACAGGGTCCTCTGCATGGATGCATGGATGCATGGGGGACTTCGAAAAGGAAACCCTATGAAGCAGTGGTTCTTAAAGTGTGGTCCTGCACCAGCAGCAGCAGCACTGGGGGACTTGTTAAAAATGCAAATTCTTGAGTCCATCCTGACCTAATAAATCAGGAACTCTAAGGAGGGTGGGGGTTAGGTAGCAGCAACCTGTAGTTTAACAAGCCCTCCAGAAATTTCTGCCACATGCTAAAGTTTAAGAGCTACTGTTATAAAATATTACTCGTGCAATGACAGACACTAGACAATTGCATAGGGTATAGTGCTGATCCCATAGTGATATGTTAATTGGGTGGGGAAAGGCTTCTGAAATAGTTTTATGGAGGATATGACCTATGAGTTGAATCTTGGAAGAACATTTTATAACACTTTTTTTTTCATGCTTGCATTCTTCTAAATTCTAATATGTTACTTCATACAACCAAATCATTTCAACTTTTCAAAACCTGAGTTAATAAGGAAAAATAATACTAAAATTATTTTATGCTTGGGACTGAAATCATTGTTTAGAATATGATTTAAATGTTAGTTGGCTGATTGATAAAGAATGGCTTAAAGATTTTTAAAAAATGGTATCAAGGAATGGCTGTCTTCCGGGAAAATAGTTTCCTTTTAAATCTAGCTCCATGAGTTTAATTTTTCAATTATCACATTAGAATTTAATTTTTTTAAGAGTTGCTTTTTTCCATATTTTGACTTAAAAATTTTCCATATTTTCCCATTCGCTATGAATGGGAAAAATAAAATAGCTTTCACTTGTACGTAAATCTTTGGTGAAGGCAAGGAATGAATGCATATTTGAATTCATATTTTGCTTCTTCTCATCCTTACTAGTTGTCATATCTAGTGATAGATTAGAGAGCTTTTCATAGTTACAGGGGACATAATTCCAGAAGAGTTATCACCTGAAAAATTCCTTGAATAACAAATCATTGTTGTCAATTCCTTATTTAAGATGTGTATGCGTACTGAAGAAGGTATTTCCTAGTGATCAAGCACTTTACCAGTAAACTTCATATGGAATTGAACAGAAATGTTTTTTGTCTAGCCTAATTATTAAATTCAACCCCCCTAACCCCACCCCAACATGCCACCAATTAAGGAGTCTTTGGAGTTTTTGTTCTTGTCGTTTTCTTTTCTAAATGATTGTTTTGCATCTGCTCCTTTTCTGTTACAGGCCAGGTGATAAAGGGAAGTGGCCCAGAAAGGTCCATGCCGGTGGCTTTCTGGTGAGCCCTTGTCTCCATGTAACTCTCTTTGCTCATAAAGCCTGGGGAAGCAGTTGTTCAGTCCCTAAATTCAGTCCAATTCTGCCTTGAAAAGCACACTAATTAATCAACAAGCATTTATAGAAAAATAAATAAAGCACATGATTTTAATGCATGACTCAATCCTAATTATTTTCCAACTTTTATCATTATGAGCTCTGTGGGTCACTTAACCTAGCTTCCATTCAGTTGTAATTTGGCTAATTCTCATCTGTAAAATGGATTGATATTACTTTCATGTTACAGCAGAGGTGAAAATTAAATACGTTTTGAAAACATTGAATGTAGCATCTGGCACATAAATGTCACAGACGTCAGGGTTATTATTGTGGAATGCCTTTTATGGCAAGGAACCCATTAGAGTTCGTGAAAATTAAGGTTGATTGTTGTTAATCTCTGTGATTTCCTCAATTCAAAACAAAAGCAAATGAAATGCACCAGGCCTCTCCAATTTGCTGTCTTTTGAAAGTTGGCCAATGTTCAATCCCTCCCATTTCTTGAAAAGTGCTATCACAGAATAGGGAAGAGTCTTCATTTTGTAACTGTACAAATCTCTCTGATTCTCATCCCAAGTGTATACATCCATGTATTCTAGATAAACCACTTAAAGTTGAAAGGTGTAAATTGCATCATTGGTGCGTAGAATGGCAA
Organism: Cabassous unicinctus; assembly: GCA_029593785.1. NCBI lineage: Eukaryota > Metazoa > Chordata > Mammalia > Cingulata > Chlamyphoridae > Cabassous > Cabassous unicinctus. The sequence goes on along the minus strand of JAQZBX010017950.1, from coordinate 10,529 downwards.
AGGTGGGTCTCTTCATGTCTTAGAGATGAACTTCAGATTATTTCTCTCAGTGAACAAATTGCAGTTCACTCCTTGTCTTTACAGTTCATGACCTACTACATTCAATAATATAATCCCTATTTGTTCTGTGGCTTCTCAGAATTAAGAATACAGACAAGAAGCCAGTATTTGTTGGACTAGTGATGTTGTCATATCTGTTGTCACTTGATATTTTGCATGCCTCTTTGAGGTAGGGACAGGCATTCCAGTCACACATGTTCTTTTAGGTTCTGGTTTGCTTGTATATCATGCTCTCTCCCTGAGTTACACATGGCTAGAGGCCAAGAATGCTTTTGTTCCAATGAGACTGCGGAATGTTAATGTTTACGTGGTTACTGGCTTTGGGACTTGGGCTTTAGAGGGCGATGATTTTCTCCTTGCTTACTCGGCTTTCCAGTTGTTAATAATCAATTCTGAATGCCTGAATTCTTTCAGGATGGCAAGGACTTAATTTGCCACCACAGATTTTCCTACACAACTTCAGGGCTGCAGGAATTTGGCATGACAGAAGGTGTGTGCTGCCAGCAAATTATCAGAGGAGAGGAGTACAAACCTTTGCTGTTTGAATCAGATGGTATTTGATGCACATTCCATTAGTTCAATGGATACAACAACCAGTCTTCTGGGTATTTGTGATCCTTTTCTTCCTATCTTCATCAGAGCAGCTCCTGGGATCAGCCCCTACACTCCCTTCTGCACCACACGCTGGCAGTCATAGCCTTTGCTCACCTTCATGCAATTGAGCTTCATTCCCTGTTCTCGTTCCACAGCCAGGACTAGCCTCCTCCCTCCTCTCTGCCTTCTTACCTTCTATTAGTTCCCTGGGTCCTATCTGTGTGCCCACTTTCTCTTGGAAACCTTCACTTGATAATCCTGCTTACTCTGATTTTTCTATCCTTGGAACTTCCTGTGGCACTTATTGTCATTGCTGAATCATTTGTCCCTTCATTATATTGTTTTCCATATTTTAAAGTGACTTTGGAATGCTGTTGAAATTTTTTTTCTTATAAATCTTTAAGAGATCCATCAGTTTGGAATGATCCTAGTTACAGGGAATATATACTGAGGGGGTGGGCTGAGGAGGGGTGTGGCAGCCATGGTTAGAAGGCTCGTTCTTCCCAAGAAAACCTTAGGATTTGATTATGCTCTCTATCACCCTCATGGCTCCTATTGCTATGGTGCTTTGCCCTCTAGGTGGGAGAGGGCCTGGGCATCACCAAAGTGACTATGTTGTATTCTTAGCAGTAAAGATTGTGGCATGTTACGACTGCAGGAGGTAAGGGTGGTGAGAATGATTGGGTAGTGAATTTTGTGCTTGGGGAACAGTGGGTTCAAGGAAAGGGTTGACAGGTTCAGACTGTGCTGGTGAGAAGTGTTTGAACCAAGGATTGCCATAGGATAAGCTGAAAGCAGCTTATCTGACCTGATCCAAGGTGCTACTCCCGTCCCCCAAGCCAGCCTTGAGATAAGGTCTTTCTTCTAGGAGCTTCCATAGATGTAGATGGTTGACTGGAAACTAGGTGAATTACATAGTTCATTTTGGAAATTAGTGCTAACATTTGAGTCATTTTCTCATAAAATAGTTCAATAAGTTTAATAAATATAGTCGGGGTAGAGGAAAGGGCAAGTAACAGAGAAGCATGCCTTCCTGTTGGTTCAAATTACCTTATTTTGGTGCTGGTCAGGTCAGTCAAGGGTCTCCTCTCTACATTGGTAACAGAATTGAGACATTTTGGAGATAAAAGAATTCAAGATCAGTAGATCTCAGTGCAGGGACTGAACAATATTGTGCATTCAAAAATGACTGTGGGTATGAGCCCTTGTAACTTTATGCTACATTTTACAAAATATAGTATATATAATTTTATTTGTTTTCATTTGCTTAATGCAACTGCAATATATAATTAGTGATGAGGAAATGCCATAAAACTGAACCACAAGCTAAAATAATTAAACAAGCAGACATTTTCAACTCTCAGTTGGTGTAACTAGAATCATTATTATTCCACTGACACTATGAAAATGTATGACTCAGAGAATGTCCCCAATTTAACCTCCAGCTTCACATGTTTCTCTAAATGTGATTTTTGATAAAAATTCTAAATTTGAAACATTTTCAATTTAAAACCAATATTGATCTTACTTTAAAAATGTTAATTACAATTATTAAATTACAATTAACAATATTAAAGGTGCTTTTTTATTTTACTTTTTGTTATGAAGATATTTTGCATAACAAAAGATATAATGCCTCCATATAGACATATAATGCGAGCATATAGTAATTCAATGAAAACCTTTGTGTCTAGCATGTGGCTTAGGAAATAAAGGACTACCAATATGAGAAACACTGTACATGCATACACCCTCCCCCAGAGGTAACTTTGTTCTGAATTTTCTGTTAATAATTTTCTTATTTTAAAAATAGTTTCACCACATATGTATGTTTCCCTAAATGATATACTGTTTAGTTTTTCCTGTTTTTTGGACTTATAATAGTGTTTCTATTCATTTGTTTTGTCTCTCAACATTATTTTTTGAGATTCCTCCACATTATAGCATGTATTTCATTAATCCTAACCACTGTATATTTTTCTATTGAATAAATAAACAATAGTGTCATCACTTACTGTACCATTCATGGATATTTGGGAAGTTTTTTGAGTTTTTGCTCATAATAACAAACTCCCTTGAACTTCCTTTTGTTATGACTCTGGGTCTCCCACAGGAATTTCACTAGGGCACAGACCCAAGAGTGGAATTGCTGGAGTTTACAAAATGCGCATAGAATGCACATGCTAACTTTCCTAGTGAAATTGCTCATCACTCACACTCCCCCTGTCTTAGGCTGCCCTACAAAATTACCAGAAATGGGTTTGCTTTTATAGTGGGGGAAAAGCTTACAGTTCCTGAGCTGTGAAAATGTCCAGATCAAGGCATCATCAGAGATGCTTTCTCACCACAGGCTGGCTGCTTGTTGGATCCTGGGCTCCTGCCACGTGGCGAGGCAAATGGTGGCTCTCCGTCTGTGTCTCCATCTTGGCTTCCAGATTGCTTCTCCCTGGGCTCAGCTGTGGGCTATCAAACACATGGCTGGGCTCGTCTCTTCAGCCTTTAGCTGCTCCATGGGGTCTTGGTTTATCTGCGCCTACAGGTGATCCTCTCAGGTGGCAGGGTCTAATGGCGGCTTCCTTTATGTATTTCTGCTTCCAGCTCTCAGTCTACATAGACCCCAGCAAGAGGGCAGAGACCCAACCTGGGCCATGCCTCAGTGAAATAGTCCAATCAAAGGCCCTAAAGTGATCTAATAAAAATGTGATCTAATTAAAATTTCTCTTACCTGAATCTAATGCAATCATCGGGTCTTACACCCACAGGAATGGATTAGTTTCAAGAACGTGATCTTTTCTGAGATTCACAAAAAAACTTCGAACTGTCACACTCCCCATTGGGATATGGGGGCTCTCATTTGTTCCACATCCTTTTTAATTTTTGCCAATCTGGTGACGGTGAAATGGTATCCCATTGGGGTTTGATTTTTAAATTGTCTTGGTTACTAATGAAGATGTACATTTTTTCACATCTTTCTTGGCTATTTGTGTTTTTTTCTGTGAAATATCTGTTCACATTTTTGGTCCTTTCTTACCTATTAGTTAGTCTTTTCCTTATGTGTCCTTAGGAATTCTTTATATTTTTGAGATATATTCTTCTAGTTGTGGCTTGAATTTTCACTCATTTAATGGTTTCTTGGAGAACAAGAGTTCTTTATTTTAATGTAGTCAAAATAATTAATGTTTCCCTTTATAGTTTCATTTTTATGTCTTGTTTAAGAAATCCTTTTCTACCCTGAAATCTTTAAGTACAAACCATTCATATTTAAGATGACAAAATCTGGAATTACCTAAAAACCTCCTCCCAGACAATAAAAGGCCCTTTGAATGCTTTAATTGCCACCATCATCTCCTTGAACTAACATGATTTGATGGTTTTGATTTTCGTTTTAGTGACCCCATAAATTAGATACTATTGATATTTTTATAGAGTAAATCTTTCTTTAGACTCACCTAGATATTTGCCATTTTCTTTCCTTTCCTTTACCCAATTTAGATCTTTCTTCTAGGATCATTTCCTTCCTTCCTTTTTTTTTTTTTCCTTTGATGTACATTCTTTAGAAATGTCCTTAATGAGTTTTCTTTTGGTAGTATATTCTCTCATTTTTAATTGTTTGAAACGTCTTTATTTTAAACTTATTCTTGAAAGATTCTTTCACTGGGTATAACAGTTATAATTGAATAGCTTTTGTCTCTCAGCACTTTGAAGATATTATCTCTTTGTCCTCTGGTTTTCATATTATGTGTTGAAAAGTCAGTTGTTAGAAAGGTTCTGATATAATCACCGTTCCTTTCTAGCTACTCTTCATTCCTCCTGATTGCTTTTAAGATCTTCTCTTTTCTTTGGTGTTCTAATATTTCACTACTATGTGTCTTTTTAGGTAAGGGTGTCTTTATTTTTCTTGCTTTGTATTTGCTGGACTTCCTGATATAAGGATGTGTATCTAGTTAGTAGTAATACTTTGACAATGCTCTTTCATAATTTGTTAACAAATGTTTTACAACAATGCAAAGTATTTGTGGTGGGGTGATGTGTGGGAGCCCTGTATGATGTTATACATGTTTGTTTTGTAAGTTCACAATGTTTACTGAACACTTAAAGTTGTATGTTCATGTATGAATGATATACTTCAATAAATCGTTTAAAATAAATAAATAAATACACATAGAAGGTGTTATGTTAAAAAAAAAAAAAAAAAAGATGTGTATCATTCATCAATTATAAAAAACCTCCAGGCACTCCCGCATTCTCTTTACCCTCTCCTTCTAGAACTCTGAATACATGTCTGTTGGATCTTGTCTCTTGAGCCATCTCTCATACTTTATCTGCCACTTTAAAATGTGTACCAGGAAGGATTTATCTGAAACTTTAGTTCACCATATTGATAGCAAATGGAACTCCAATGCTCTGACAGAAAAATTTCTCGTATCTCATGAAAACAATTATTATTCTTTTCATGGTACTGTCTAATTAGATTATTTTTGGGGGGGAGAACTAGATCCTTTGAGGTTTGATGATGTTTCAGGAATAAAAATTATGTGCGATAACTCCCGTGATAGGTGCTGGACTCCACAGTAGAACCCTTCAATTCACCAAAAATTTTTCTGAGTGATATTATTATATTTAACACTCTATTTCATTACATTTTAGTCACAACATCACAGCCTAGATAAGGAAAACATATATTTCAGCAACCTCGTCTTTTCTCTGCCAGATTAAAAAAAAAACCTTTATAGCAGGACATGCTTTTGTCTTTGTTAATTATTATTTAGTACCTCATTATCGCCAGCATATTTGTTATCTTACCTGTGGAATTATAACTTTTAAGAATGGGTTTCATATTTTATACCATAGCATAAACTATAAAATTTGCCCTGTTTATTCCCTAGATTATGAAAAATGTTATCCTAAAGAAATAACGTATCGTTTAAACCAATTTAATGTCTTTCTTTTTGGGCAAATGGCTGAACCAGCGGAATGAGGCAAGATCTTTCCTTGCCTGCTTCAACATTAACAATTTTTAATTTTAATTGTTGTAAAGCTTGATCTTTGAGCTTCCCCACTAAACCCTTGAGATTTTCATCTCAATTCCACCATATATCCTCTGCTTCCTACTTCATCTCAAAACTCATATTATTGGGCAGGGTATCTAGCGGAGAGGTAGGCAATAGACAGGTGGTTCTAGTTGGAATGGAAATGCCTTACTACTTCTACAGATTCCCACTGCGTTTTTTCTCTTATCCTGCCTCACCAAATCTCTTTCCCCCAATATTTCTACTGCATAGGAAGGGGAAAAAAATCTCAAACTTCTAACTAAAACAATAGTTTGAGATTGTGAAGTACAGAAGGGGACCCCAGAAGAAGTCCTCCATCCTCTAATCATTATCTCCTTCTATGCTTTCCAGGTCATACCCCCAACTCCCCATCTCATGCCATTTCCCAGTTGCCATGTCAGTTCCCTAATACTCTTGACTGACTTCCTGAAATCCTTTAATTAACCTCTCTCCTCTCCACCCTACCATTTGTCTTCAGGGATGGGAACTACCACCACTAATTTTCAAAAGAAGAGATCTATTCCTGTACTTCCAAGATTCAACTCTGAATACAGTTTCAAAAGAAGCCTGGCTGTGGTAGTCAGGTTCCACAGGACTCTTGATGTTATCATTTGATAATGCATCTTTTAATAAACAGACTGCTCTGGGCTACCTTAGGAACCTAAGCACCATTAGAACATTAATTCTGTGGGAAACTTAAGTCAGAGCTTGGAACAACTGGCTTACAAATGGGCTTTTGGAGAACGTCCCATTTGTAAGCTGGGCACTGGCTGTACAGGCGAGAATTTGGCTCACCATGTGGGCTGGGAGGGAAATGCCTTCTGTTAACCAGCAATGCCACAGATTTGAGCATTGTACATTTGTTTTGTGTAATCTTCCATCTAACTGTGAGCAAAGAGCACAATTGAAGTGCCTCTGATTATGTCTAATGTTTACAGATTCCATTTAGGAGAGCAGACTGCTACATTCCATCATTCTATCTTAATTCTAAATATGATTTCCATTGTCTCCCCTCTTTAGTCACTCAGTAGCAGAGCAGTGAAGTAATTTTACCTTTCAGTTCAGTAACTTTTAATTGCCTGTTCAGTTTCAGTAGATTCTGAGAAAAATGGAGCTGCTGCTTGCGCAGTTTTAGTTGCCAGAATCTCAATTGTTAAGCACTTAAATGCTAAAACAGGGAAAGAACTCACTTATTCTTTAGAGAGCTAAAGCAGGAAGGAAATCCCATTGTCTTTTATTGTGATTGTAAGGCTTTGTGATTGTTTTGTTTTGTTTTTTTTAATAATCAGAGCATTACCTAGAAGAATATACACCAAAGTGCTTATCTGTTAGTGGTGGAGTTATTTAAATGTACATTTTAAAAATATTCTTTTCCTAAGCATATGCTACTTTGTAATCAGAGAAAAAAAATGTTACCAGAAAGAGGGCACATTCTAGCATTTTAGGTTAAGGTCATTTAATCCAGAACCCTCATTTTAAAAGTGAAAAAAAAAAAAAAAAATAGGGCCAGAGGGATTCAAGAATAGCTTCAAGTCTTCCAGAACCAGCTGGTACCCATGTAAGCATTGCTGTAAATGCTGATTGGTTTTCTCTGAGCCTTGGCTGTCGTCTTCATGATCCTTGTGGTGCATATATAGCCCTAACAACCTTTCATTCTTGCTCTCGTACATTTACAGAGAAAATATCTGAACATAATGGCATTTTAAAAAATTAGATTCAGAACATCATTGATTTCTTGCACATATCATTATAAGGAATGGATTCCCTCCCCCACCCGACTGAGGGTGTAGAGCTTGGAGCTCTTCTGCCCTTAAGTGAGATGAAAAACAAGGAGGAACGTGAAGGAAAGAGACTCCCCCTGCTCGTTTTAGTTGTGGTGAGTTGCTGCTGCGTTGAGTGTAGGAGGAGAAGAAAAGGAGGAATGGGAAGTTTTTCAGTAGAGGTTTAATCGAGAGCTTAAAAAAAAAAAAATGGCAGAACATGCTGTCTCTTCTCCACCCTGCCTTCCCAAACACAATTATATGGCTCTTACATGGGAAAGAGATGAAGGTGAACTTCTCCCTTTGAAGCAGGAATGGTGTCTGCAGACACTAGCATTTCTTAGCAGTCCTTGATATTCAGGTGAGAGGAAGACTAGCTTCTCTCCATCAAAGACTGCGTCCTCCAGATAAATACTCTCCTACAACCAGAATTTAGCCATCCTGAAACTTTCATCTTTTGTACAGAAAATACTTTATTATTTTAATTTAATTCAAGAGTGAACATGCAAACATTTGAGTGTAACTTATTTTTGTCAATGCTTACATTGATTGAACTGCATTAATTACTGTGGAATTAACAAATCCCCTGTGTATTGTGCTTATAAGTTAATGTATAAATCATACAGAACATTTATATATGTTCTACATGGCAGCTGCATAACAAACTCCTTGTGTTCAGATTCTGCCTGCCAAGTGTAAGGTGAACAGGTAAAATCCTGAAAGTGTGAGATATGTCTATTCAGTGCCCTTTGATTCGGTGTCCTTGGCTACAGTGTCCTTTCTATTCCCTGAGGACATTAAATGACCCCTAATCCTGACATCTTCCACAAAAGGAAGGATCTGATACCAGTTATTTACAGGTTTAATTGGGCTGGTTACTCTTGGACTAAGATGCTGTTCACTACCCCAGCTAAATAATGGCATAGTGCTACCTTGTGAGATTTACACCTGCTTAGGTATCCAGTTCCTGCTATGCATTTTGATACCTTCCTGGATTTCCTCTGCTCAAAATTTCCTCATTGCCATATGCCCAAGGGCTCTAAAACCTTCTGGTCCCTGAGAGAGAAGAATATCAAACAAATGACCTTGGGGCCCACGGCATCCAGGGCAGAGAATTTTGCTTGAAGGAGCATTTGGCTTTGCCTTCCTATCTCTGTGGCTCAAGAATGTCATAAATGTTTAAATAAACACTCTTTCTAGGCACTTGGAGGAGGGGTATCGGTGATATTTAGGACTCAAATCATAATGGTATAATTGTGAGAGACAAGGATGGAAATTAGGGAAGTTGGAAATAACAATGAAAGGCAAGAAAGAATACAGCCTTTCACCATCTTGCCTTGATTAACAGACACTGATACAATAATCCTTGATATAGGAACTTATTCTTTTTTTTTTTTTTTTCATGGCTCGGATCAAGCTTTACTTCATCAGAAAAAAATTCCCCATTCATATTATTCCATAGAAATCACACTTTCTTCTGAACTTTTTCTTTGTAACATTCATTTTCCCTTATATGACATCACATTATACTTCATCTCTCAATATATATGACCATTGTCTCCAGCTAGCCATGTTTCAGTCTTCTCTACCTAAGGCAGTGACTCCAGAGGGAAGCCTAAACCCTCCACCAGAATCCCCTGGCATGCTCTAACAAATTGTATTCATGCACTCTATAAAGTTTGAGAACCTAAAATTCTTTAACCAGGAGATGGAGAGTGGTTTATTTTGGTTATTGTCCTTTTTGTTTATTTTTAATTGATGATGAAGGAGGTAGCTGAAATTGCAATAGATTTGTTTGGTACCCTAGGGGTAAACCTGATATACTCATTATCTAGTGACTGTATGGGCTGAGTTGAAAAGATTCAGTAAGACAGTACAAAGTTCCTTACCCCAAACACACCTCATTCTTAGAATATGTGTGCTTTGAAGCCTGGGTTGAGAGCCTGGGATGTGCACTCAGTGGAATAACCTGAACTGTCACAGGAGAAAACACAAAATGCACTGAAAATGTGAAAGTACTCTCAACAGCACTGCCAAAAATAGCTACATTACAAGTATAAATCATGATTCTGTGACCATGTATAAAATTGCAAAATTCTCCCAGGAAAAAAAAAAGAAAAAGAATAGACATACATTTTATAGACCTACCACTATCATACCCAAATCAGCTAAGCTTACACCATCCTGTTTTCTTTTTTGCCTTTCTCCATACTATGTCTGCCCTCCATCTGTGTACATCTTTGTTCAATTTCCAGTAGCATAACCTTTCACTCACAGTTAAAAAGAAAGATTCTGAATCTGTGCATATCCAAGTTCCTCCTTTGAGGCAGGAATGAGAAAGGAATCTCAGAATTTCATTGCACTGGCAAAGGGTAAACTTAATGGGAGTCATGGCCAGCAGAAAAATTACCAAGCAATTTAAGTCGCAGTAATTGATGGAGTTTGGTTGCATTACAAAATTGGGTCAAATTGAGATAATAGTGAAAGAAGTTTATTTTTTAAAAGAACACAGCTGTCCCCTACTTTCTGTATAAAGCAATTATTTATTGTTTATTGCAATCCAAGACACAAACAGCTGAACATGAGCTGAACATATTTAAAGGCTATCATGACATCGCAATAAAACAAACTCTGGGGTCCTCTTTTACTGAGGGTTTCCACAGGACAGCGTGAATTGTTATGTGTAAAGTATACCCATAAGTTAATGAATAAGAAACCCAGGTGAGTCATATTTGCCAATAAAAGCTGTTTAGGTATTCGTTTACACATACAATGACTTTGGTTTCCATAACATTTTCTGGTTTCTTCCTTCTATTTGATTTCTTTATTGTGTGAACAATAGCATACATACAGAAAAGTGAGCCAAGCATAAATGAATGGCTAAGTGAATTATCACAAAATAAACACCAGCACAATCACCATATGGATCAAATAATACCCCAGAACCTGTCCTCACGCTCCATCTCAGTCTTTTTCCAACTTCTCATCCCCAACTGTAACTACTGTTTTCACTTCTGACCCTAGAGTTTAGTTTTCCATATTTTTGAAATTTATGTAATGGGAT
>JAQZBX010017949.1:0-35084 GCA_029593785.1 Cabassous unicinctus | reverse complement strand
AAAAAAAAAAAAGAATGAAAGGCACAAATGCAACAACAACAGCTACTGCATATTGAGTCGTACGTCAGGCTGTGTTCTCAATGCATTAGCTCACTGAACCTTCACATGACCCTGTGAAGAAGGTGCTGTGATCACGCCCACTTGACAAATAAGGAGACTGAGGCACAGAGAAGCAACTAGCCCAAGTAAGTGATGGCACCAGCCCTTGAGCCCAGGCAGTCTGGCTCTGTGGTCTGTGCAGCTGACCCCCAGACTCTGGGCCTTCTCGGGTATGAGGGGCTTAGCACATGCCTGCCCGGAGTAACAGTGACCATTAATATTTCTTGATGCTTAGTATGGCCCTTGCACTCTGAGAAGTGCTTTATGTGCGTCGACTCATTTAATAAATGGTAGCCATCATGTTCAATGCATTAATGTTAATCGTCCTCTCTGAACAGACCCGAAGCAGTGGGTACAGTCGTGCCTGCCCTGCCTTGCCACGGCTCCCTGCTCACCCCGCTGTACACACGGGAGTCCCCGCAGGGCCCACGCAGGCAGGGACGGCCTGAGGGGTGATGCTGGCCTACTTAAAACCCAAACCTGGGTCGCAGCACCTGGTGCCCTCTGCCACCGAGCTGAGGCGGGAGGCACCCACCTCTGCAAAGAATCCCTCAGTCCCTGCTGACCTCCGACTCCCACTTGCTGGGAGGAGGAGGGGAGTTGAGGCACTGGGCTGAGCCAGTGGACGCGGGGCTGGTGTACCGGAGCCGAAGAGGCAGCTCCCACTGCCAAGGCGTCCCACATCGGGGCCCCTGACGGAGCAGGTGGCACCCGCGGTAAAAGCAACAGCCATGCCCGCTGAACTGGCAGCCCCCGGGTAGGCAGCAGGGCAGCCACGGCCCTTCTGGGCTTGCTGCAGCCAAGGCAGCATTCCAAATGGCTAAGAAACAGCTTCCAGGATAGAACAGTATGTCAAAAGCAGAGGAAAACATTCCCCTTTTATATAGCTTATGGTGCCTCAACCTCCCTGACTCCCAAATAATGAATTTTCTACCAAATCTTAGGAAAGAAAGCCACAAAGAAAATCCTTCAGAAAACATAGGACTTGCACCAAGGTGAGCTCTGCGGTGTGTGAGTGTGTGTGTGTGAGTGTGTGTGTGTGCGTGCACGCACTCAATGTATAGGGGGGCAGCTCCTCGGCACACTGGCCAGTAGAATATGGTGGAAGTGATGCTACGTGACGGTTAAGGCTAGGTAATAAAAAGGATGCAGCTTCTTTTTCCCTATCTGTCTTAGTTTGCTGAAGGCTCCCAGGCCATATACCGGAAGTGGGCTGGCTTTACAAGGGGCCTTTATTAGGTTGCAAGCCTACGGTTCTGAGGCTGTGAAAATGTCCAGACCAAGGCAGCAGGCTTCCCCGGGGCGCGTCGCTTTCAGCCTCTTGGTTTCCGCGACTTCCTCTCTCAGCCTCCAGGACCCCCTCTCTCAGGCTCTGGGGGTTCTCTCTGAGCTCCTCTTGTCTCTGCAGCCCCCTCTTTCCACATTGACTCCATTTATAAAGGACTCCGGGAAGAGGATTGAGACCCACCCTGGGTCATGCCTCGCTGAAGGAATCTAATGAAACAGTCCCACCTGCAATAGGTTCGCACCCACAGGAATGAGCCAGTTCCAAGAACATGAGTTTCCGGGGTTCATAGTCTCAACCTACCACGCCGTCTCTCTCTTTCACGCTTGCTCTCTCTCCTCCCTTTTCCAGTCTACTCCCTCCCTTTCTAGCTCTCTCCCCTTCTCTCTCGCTCTTTCTTTCTGGACGATCACCCTCCAATCCAGCCACCATGCCGAAAGAGTTGATGGTCCCTCCAAGGAGCTGAAGGCCCCGCCTCCAGCCAGCACCAACCGCCAGATGCGCGAGGGAAAGCGCCTTCAACGCCTGCAGCCCTGGCCTTCAGGCAGCCCTAGCTGGCACTGAGTGGGACAGAGCTAAGCTCTCCCCGCTGAGACCTCCCAGGTGACAGATGTAGGAGTGGAATAAATGTGTCTGTTGTTGCAAGCCATTACATTTCAGGGTGATTCATTACGCATTAGATGACCACAGCAGTGGGCACCCTAAAGTGTTAACCATGATGTAAGCTCAAGCAGTGGCCTTGCCTGAGAGATTGCGTGAGACATTTATAATGTAGTGAATAAAGACAAGGGAAACGAAGACAAGAAGGCAGGTTGGCTTCCAGTCCGTCTCCCCACCCCCTCCCCCATTAGTGTGCCATTAGCCGTTTCCTGCAAAGGTCAAGTGTGTCTGGCCAGGCCTAGCTTTGGCCTCTGGAAAACAAAGTTAGTGCAAAACAGTTGAGTCTCGTGGACAGAAAACAGCTGCCACAGACTCCCAGCCTGTTGGGGTGCAGAGAATTAGCAGGCCGGGGACTCCCTGCTGGTATCTCCAGGGCATCCTGCAGGCCCCGTCAGCGTGGCTGGTTGGAGAGCAGTGTGGAGAAGGGCTTTCTCCCCAGCTGGCTCCTGGCCTTGGGAGGCGGAAACGTGGCCACCTCGTGCCCTCTCACTGGCCTGGTCACAGCTGTCAGGACTGCCGTGGGGGCAACGCCACAGGGCTCCTGGGTGGACTGCAGCTGCCCACCCCGGCACGCAGCAGGTCGACAGGCAGCCTCCGCAGCTAAGCTGGCCCCGCAGGAGCCCTGCAGCTGGGCTTGGGCCTGTCAGCAGGGCAAGACGAGGGTCCACTCCGCGGCTGGGCTGAGACAAATGCAGAGCCGGCAGGGGCTGGGTGCCAGGATGCTGAGGCTCATGAGATACAGCCGGAGAAAAGCTGTGTCCACAGATAACCAGCTCAAAGTCCACAGTGGTCAGTGTCTTTGGAGAATGTGCTGCAGGAGGTTAAGAGAGAAAGATACATGAGGACGCTTCAGAAGGAGGCAGCTTTGACTTACGGGACGGTGTGGTCAGGATCAGGGCTGGGAGGAGGGACGGTGGGAAAGGGGGGAGCAGAGGGACTGGAGGGTGATAAACAGCACGTGGGGGAGGGGGCAGGAGGACTTGGGAGGAAGCACAGCGAGGGGCAGGAAATTGGAGGGCAAGTGCCTATGAACATGAATCCAGGGGCCACAGGGGCAGGGAGCGGGTGGGACTGTAGCAACGCCAAGGGCTGTGGGAAGTGAATGGCCCGCCCTGCCCTTCTCCCAGCCTGCAGGCCTGACATCGCCTCCACGGAGCCCAGCATGGAGGCAGGGGGAGGCCCCAGATGGCGCACGGATCCAGGGGTGTTCAGCCAGCTCCCTCCAGGTGCGCCTGCCCACTTTTGATGGGTCCTGCCTTCTCCGGGACACTGACCCCAGGGGGACACCTGCCGTTCTCCCCTCCCCAGCCCGCCCAAGTTACCTTGTCCTGGGCGCAGCCCATCATCTCAGGCTGATGCGTGAGTCCAGCTGCTGCAGGTGTTCCTGGACACCAAACGGGATGGTGGGCGTCCACATCCTGCAAGGGTGAGGGAGGGGCAGGTTAGAGGAGAGAGGGGGCGCCCGGATCCCCCAACACAACCTGCCCCAAATCCCTCCTCCCACCCAGCCAAGAACCCTGGGGACATCCCTCCTGGCAGGAAACAGACCAGAGTGGGGGCATGGGGAAAGCAGAGACCCAGAGACCCCTTTCTTTAGACCTGGTTCTGCTGCTGACTTGCAAAACAGTTCACTAGCCTCTCATCTTCTCATCTGTAAAATGGGTCTTATAAGGCCTGCCCTACCCATCTTAGAAGATACAAATGATAATGCAGATGGAAGTGCTTTGAAAGAATACAATGTACCAGTACTGGACATTAGACATCATGGTGCGTTAATAACAATAATAATAATAGCTTGAACCTTATGAAATTGCCAGTTTCATAGATCAAAACTGGTCAAATGTAGGTAATTTCATAATACAGTTCAACCTAATATAGCATTTATTGCACATGTCCACATGCCAAATGCTGTTCTAAGTGCTTTATGGGTCTTGACTAATTAGGAGTCAGGCAACCCCTTGAGGTAGAGATTATCATCACCCCCATTTTACAGATGAAGAGACTGAGGCCCCCAAGGCTGTGTGCCTGAGAGCCCAGGGTCTCAGGTTGGTGAGGGGCCGAGTGGGATTTGAGATGAGGGGATTTGGGCCGGTGGCGCTACATGCACCGGGTTGCCGAGACTTACGCCAGCGTCTCCACGTGAGGACACTTCTTGAGGCTGGTGGCAAGCTGCTGGGCCCCAGCAGCCGTGAACTTGTTGTACTGGACGCTGGAGAGAGAGACGCGTCCTGGGACCTGGCCCTCTGGACCATCCAGCCCCAGACCGGGGCAAACACACCCCTGCTTGACAACCAGACCTCAGGCTGGCCCTTCTCAGGATGCCAGTGGGAGACCTCCAGCCTTCTCCCCAGACCCGGGCCCCCGCCGCCCACTGCCCCCACGGCCACACTCACTCCAGCACGCGGAGGGCCACCATGTCTGGAAGCACGCGGGCCAGGCTCTCGGCTCCCACGTCACAGATGCAGTTATTGTACAGGCTGCCGGGAAATGGAAGTCAGGGAAGGGGCTGGGGGTGCTGGGAGGCCAGGGTCCAGGAGAGCCACACCAACCAACCACTGCCCTCAGTTTTACAAAGGTGGGAAACTGAGGCCTGGAGAACTGAGGCAGCTTCACACCGTGAGTCCAGGGAAGCGGTGGGACCGAGTATGAATTGGGAGCCGGAGTTTCCGGGTTCAAATCCCAGCCTGCCACTTACTGCCTGTGTGACCTTGGGCAAGTTTACTTAGCTCTTCCGGGGCTCAGTGTGCTCATCTGTGAAATGGGGATGATAGAGTAATGCTAGGGAGGAGGAAATGAGGTTATGCTGGTAAACACCTGGAATGAACTTAAACGGAAGCTATGGTAATTACCAGCTCCCAGGGACGTTTAAGAGGATCGAATGAGGCACTATGGAAGATGTGGCCAGCGTGTGGGGGAAGAGAGGAAGAATTCAGAATCACCGGACTGGTTTGGGTTTCTGGAATGTTTACGCAGCTAGCAGCAGCAGCAGCAAAAATAGCACTATGGGTGTCACTGGCAGGCAGGGCCACACGCTCATTACCGAGCATCCCTTTAGCAGGCCAGGAGCTGTGCCTGCTGCCCGGTTCTGATTTTGAGCTGTGACTCCGCCATGACTCAGCCTTAGGGCTGCACCGCTGGGCATCACGGATTGCCAGGGCTGCCTGTAAAAGCAGCAGGTACACTGCAGCAAAGAGGATTCAGGCTAAACGCCAGCATCCCCTGATGCCACGGGGCAGCCGGTTCCAGGACAGGAGCCAGGCGGGAGCTCGGCAATCTCTTCCTGGGGTGGGTCTTAGAACCCAGGTGGCCCTCCCTCTGCCCCGCAGGCAGTGGTCTTATCATATTTCATCGATGCGAGGATGCCCATTGTTCCCATTGTAATACTGTTGAAATCAGAGTGTGTCTTATAATCAGAGGAGTGTCATAGTTTAATCAGCAGCTTTTTGTCCTCTTAATGGTACATAAAATAATGGTGTGCTGCGGTGGATGGCATCTTAATGAAATACTATGGTCCTTGAAGTGTAAATCAGATCAGGTGTCACTGCTCACATCCTCCCCATTCTCCATGAACATGAAAAAGCGCAAAAGGCCTTCCTCTCACCTGCAAGGACCACCCGCGTGATCTGGCCTCCACCGACCTCTCCCACCCCCTCTCCCATTCTCTACCCCTCAGTTAGTACATTCTGGCCCTGAAACACCCAAGCTCTTTCCCACCTCAGGGCCTTTGCACCTGCTGTTCCTTCTTCCTTGGAATGCTGCTCCCCCAGAGCTTCCCACAGTCAACTTTTCCCTCATTCTTGGGTCTTACCAAAAGGGTCACCTCCTCAGAGGTCCCCCTGGTGAATTGGATACTTCCTGTTGCACTCTCCTGAGCCCTTATTAGTTCCTGTCCCAGCATGAGTCACAATTTTTAAAGTATTTTACTTGTGCCTATGCTTACTTGCTTATTATGCAAGAAGCTTGAAATCAAGGACCATGTCTGTCTTGCTCAGAGCTGTATCTCTAGTTCCTAGCATAGGTTCTGGCTCATGATTGATGTTAGAGAGTAGTGGATGCCCCACAAAACTTGGGGGACACCAGATGCATAGTCTATAAGTTGTACAGTGCACAACCAGTACAGTGCACGGTGGCCCTGGTTGGGAGGATAAATGAGTGGATGAATCAGTAACTAAATGGACCCATTGCCTTCTCCACTGGGAATCCGACTGGCTGTCCTCCTCAGGTGATGAGAGTTGGAGAAGGGGGAGGGAAGTTTCTCCCAGACTGGTCAGCGAGGAGCTGGCGATGCTGAGTTGGACAACCTGAGCTCTGATCCAGGCCCGGCGCCTCATTAGCCATATGGCCTTGGGCAAGTCCTGAGTCGCATTCTTGGTACAATCAGAGGCACAACACCCCAAAGCGAGAGGCGCTATGCCAAGGCCCACCAGAAGGTGGCGGTATAAGCACTGAGCTGGGGCGTGAGTGACAGGACCAGCCCAGGCTGCTGGAGCTGGGTCAACCTTCCAGAAGCTGGCTCCAGAAAAAGCTGCCCCGCTCTCCCCTGGGACGATATTGAGTACCAGGGCCAGGCTCTGCGCCAGGAGCTTCACACAGCTGTTGGGTCTCTCTGAGCAGGGCGCTGAGATGGTTCCCGTTTGCCAGATGAGGGAAACAGCGCTGTCCCGTTGCCCAGCTCCAGGGAAGTCGCGCCCACAGGGGATTCTAGATCCGTGTTTGCCCTCTGGAGTGGGCAACCCCAAGGCAGAGGTGCCGTGTGTGGTGGCTGCTTCTAGGGTCCCAGGGCCGCCAGCCCAGCCCCTGCCCCATGACTGGGGCCCCACTCACCTCAGCCTGAGGAGGGACCTGGCCAGGGCCGGCAGGGCCTCGGCGAGCCGGCGGGCGCCCACGTCGGTGATGCAGTTCTGGGACAGGCTGCGGGGGCACAGCGAGAGCGAGGGGTCAGGACCTAACTTGCCACCCCCTGCCTCACCCCGGACTCGGGCAGGCCCTGCTGCGGGCAGAGCTGGGGGAGCAGTAAACACATGGCAGTCAACCCCAGGGAGCGTTGTGGGTAGTGAAACATGAATGGTGCTGTGGATAGACTTATACTAACTGCGGGCTATACTCTACTCCTGTGTAAGAGTCTACCGGTGTATCCTGGGGCTGAGCGGGATGATGGGGTGAGGCTGGAGAGGGGAAAGAAAGGGAGACAGAGTCTATAGCAGCCCTTCTTTCCCTGGAGACCACTTTTCAGCGCTGCAGTGAAGTCAGTGTTGATGTGGTTTGCTTAGTAGCTGCCTCTCCCGGCCAGGCAGTGGGCTCTGCGAGGAGAGAGGGCATGTCTGCCTTGTCCATTACTGGATCCCTGTGCCTAGAGCTGTGCCAAGCACATAGCAGGTGCTCAGCAAATAATTGTAACATGGGGGAAAGGAGGGAATGGGGAAAGGAGGGAGGGAGAGAAGGATTGAGGAATGGAAAATGGAGCTTGTGCACAGTGGCACCTAAAGCATTACAAAATACTGGAGAAGTCTAGTGTCCTGCAATCGAGGAAATGGCTAAGTGAATTCCGATGAATTCTGCGGCATGCCGACCACGGTTGTAAAAGGAGTGTGGACAGAGATTGATGATGCTCTCGAGGTTCATTGAAAAAAAAAACATGTTGATCCTCCTGTATTTGACCCATTTCCAACCTCCCAAAGCCCAGAACAGTTAAAAGAATAACAGTTTTCTGTTTTGATGATAACATTTCACTGATATATCCCAGTCTACCTCTTCTAGTTCAGCCACCCACCCCCCAGGTGATTTTTCTGTCACTAAGCATTGCTTATTCTGATCACCGTGGACTTTATTGTCATGGATTCACTTATTTGCATGCTTGTTTATTGCGTGTCCTGACTATAACTTAAGATCCCTGAGGTCGGAGGCTTTGCCTGGTGCGTTCGAAGCTGGCTCTCCAGGGCCTAGAATGGTGTCTGCACACAGTAGGTACCATTAAATATTTGTTGGTTAAATAAATAAATGATTGGATGAATGAATCATTAAATGAATGATTAAAGGAGCTGTTGGAGGAATGAATGAAGAAAGAAAGGACTGAATGATTGAGTAGATAGATGAATATTTGACTGATTGGATGGATGAATAAAAGAATCAGGATGGCAGGGAAGGCAGGCCCAGCCCACTCACTTGAGCGTTTCCAGGGCTTTCAGCTGCGGGAAGGTGGTTGAGAGCTGCGTGACGCCCTCGTCCCCAATCTTGTTCTCGCTCAGCGAGTCCAGGCTGCAGGTGGAATCAGATGGGAGTCACCAGCTAGCACCCCTACCCCGGCCCTGGGGACCCATGGGCAGATAGCCCCCTCCTGAGCCTGTGAGGACAAGTCCTCATAATCTTGGGGTACCCGCTGGAGAGCTGGGGGACAAGGTTCTAGGTCCCAGCGGACTCCAACCCTGCTTTGATTCTTAGGAGCCCCAGGCACTTCCCTGACCTCTCGGGGCCTCAATTTTCTCAACTGTAAAGAGGGAGCAGACCCCCCCCAACTGCTTCCTGGGTGGGGTGACTGGGAGGAGACCCTGGAGGGAAAAGACTTTCAAGGGTCACAAAAGAATCCCAAACATTTATTATTATTATTATTATTATTATTATTGGGAGTTCCATCTGCCATCTATTCCCTGCAGTGGTGACATCTGGTGACTCATGCCAGCCTGCCATGTTGAGAGAGCAGCTGGGGAGAAAGGGACAAAGACCCTTCTCTCTGCATTGCATCAGGGACAGAGTCTGGGGCTGCCAAATCGTGAGAAAGAGGGGAGGGGTGGGTCCAGGGGTCTGTACTCACTCCAGATGCTGGAGGGAGGAGAAGGCCGTGAGGATCGCCACAAGCTTGGGGAAAGCCTGGGGGCCATAGACGGGGCCCAGCCTAAGAGGCAAAGAGCAGAGATAAGAGCCAGGAACAGTCAAAGAGCTGGATTCTGCCCCAGGTGGGACAGAGCCCCGGGCACAGAAGCCAGGCCCGTCCAGGCCCCCTCCCCCTCCCCTTTTGTCAGGTGGGACCCTGAGTCCCTTCAGCTGGGGCAGATTTTACAAAGCCTCCCAAGCAGCCAGCGGCAAATCCCAGGTTTTCATCTCCGAGAAGGGGAGCCAGCTCCCACTTCCCCCCACACACACATTTGGGTCCCCAAATGCCCACCCAAGGACACCACTAGTCCCTGAGAAAGACAGCTTGCTTACTCGCCTTTGTATTTTCATAACAGAAAGAGCCATTTGTTAAGAGAGCTCACTCTTCACAAGCTATGCTCTCTCATCCCCATTTTACAGATGAGGAAACTGAGGCACAGAGGCTAAATAACGTGCATAAGGTCACACAGCCTGGATTGCCATTTTGATCAGACTTCAAGGAATGAGAAATATGACAATGGAGAGCTGTTTTGTTTTTAAAATACGGCTAAATGTATTCAGTGTAAAACACTGTCTTTTATTCTGAAATTACATCCTTCATACTTTTTTTTTGATATTAAAATGAGCATTCTTTGATCAAATTAAGGTGCCAGCAGCAGTTATTTTGTTGTTACCCGCTTGTTTTAATGAACATACTTGAGTTAGTAACTCTAGGCTACTGATTGAATTGTGTCTCCCCAAAAGATCTGTTGAAGACCTCACTCCCAGGACCTCAGAATGGGACCTTATTGGGAAATGGGATCATTGCAAATGGAATTAGTTAATTGAGGGCATATCGGGATAGTGAGGTGGGCCCTTAACTCGGTACAGGAGGAGGAGAGGAGACCCAGAGGCCGAGACCACCGTGGGGAGACGGCCCCGTGACGATGGACGCAGCTGCAAGCCAAGGACGCCAAGGCTTCCGGCGACCAGCAGGAGTCTCCCCTATGGGTTTCAGAGGGCTCCCGGCCCTGCTGCCACCACCTCCGTTTCGGACTTGCAGCCTCTGCAGCTGTGAGACAGTAGATTTCTGTTGTTTGAGGCCACCAAGATTGTGCGCTTTGTCCCAGAGGCCACAGGAGACTCATACGCGCCACGCGGTCGCGCAAATGAAATATTCTTGGTCTCTGGAATCCCAGCGTCTGCCAACTCCACAGAAAAACCACGGGATGGGAGCCAAAGACAGATTTGCCGTTTACCTCCTGTGGGGCCTGGGGCAAATCCCTCCCTTTTGAATCTCAGTCTCTTCAGAATATTTAGCCTCAATCTCACAAGGTGTTGGAAGGATTAAGGGATACAGTTGTCAAATATTTATTGCTCTCCTACTATGTGCCAGGCCTGGGAGACGGCTGTGAACAAAACAGACAAGACTCCCTGGCCCCTTGGAGCTGACATTCCAGCAGGAAGACCAAAAATCAAAGGAATCAGTAAAATACCTGGTGGGTTAGATGACTAAGGGACATGGAAACAAGTACAGCGAGGGGAGGCTGAATTGGACTTTAAATAGGTGGTCATTAAAGGCCTTGCTGAAAAGGCGACACTGGAGTAAAGGCCAGAAGGCCAGTGCAAAGGCCCTGAGGCGGAACCATGAGTAGTGAAGCTGAGAACCAGCAAGGAGGCCCATGCGGCTGCAGTGGCTAGGCAAGGGAGAGAGTGCAGGAGATAAAGTTGAAGAGGTAACTGAGGCTGAATCCAGCAGGCCCCTGCCTAAGAGGGGGCTGCTGCAGGGCTTTGAGCGGCCCAGTGGCCTGATCTGACAAAGCAGGATGAGGCATAGAGGGTGCCGCTGCAGTGGCTGCTAGAACACACGCCTGAAATAGTCATTTCCTTCCTTCCTTCCTTCCTTCCTTCCTTCCTCCCTCAGAACCTCTGTGCAGCTTCCTGTCCTCAGATGGCTGGTCTCCTGAGCTCCAGGCTGTTCCACCCCATGGCTGCTGTTCCCCAGAGCACAGTTCCGATCTGAAAGTAGGGGGTTTTCATGCTGAAAATAATTCAAGGCCAGAAGGGCCCTCGGTGACTGTCTTTATACATTTCCTCTTTTCAGCAACATTTTTACCTCTGCACAATATAGCACCTTGTCTCTGTTCAAAACAGGAGATGCTTGGCTTTTTCTGGGGCAAGGGGTGGGTGGGGAGTGGTGATCAGAAGGAGCTGACAGCTGGTGGGTGACCAGCTGAGTGACCGGAGGCAAGTCCCTTAGCCTCATGGGGCCTCAGTTTCCTCATTTGTTCAATGAATCCACCAACTAAGGAAGGCAGGTTTTTTTTTTTTTTCAGGAGGTACCAGGTATTGAACCTGGGACCTTGTACACGCAAAGCAGGCGCTCAACCACTGAGCTACACCAGCTCCTCTCCTCATTTGTAAAATGCGTAAGATGATAACTGTCTCCCAGAGTAGCTCCTGCAATTAATGTGATTATACATAATATACATACATAAATATAAATATAAATATATAACATTCATCTATGTTTATATAATATGATATATAAATAGTATAATATTGATCCAATGTGGTAGTTATATTATTGTACTTATATTATATGTCTACGTGTATATATGCCCATGTACACAGACACATCCAGAGACGATATTAGAGCCCTAATGAGGACCAAACGCTAATTTAGCTTTTTCTTTTGTTGGACCTCAGAGCCAAGCTGTCCTGACTTTTGTGACTTTGGACAACAAACTCCCTAGGCCTCGGTGTCGGCACCTGTACCATGGGGAGCTGGTGACAATACCCCATGTGGATCGGGTGAGGTGACAGAGGCGTAATGCTCTGCAGATTGAAAAGCTTTGCTCCAACAGACCTCACCATAATGAGAGTCACTGCTGCTCCCCTGGGGCCTGCGTGCCTGTGGGCTGCCCCTCGGTCATGGCCAGGGACAACTGGGCTCCCCAGTGCCCACGGGTGTCCCCATCTCTGTGACACTGGCCACAGTGCCTGGATGGTGGCTCCCGGTCCTGGTTGCCCATTGGGTGACCAGCTGTCCCATTTGCCCGGGTCTGGGGGTTTCCTGGGATGGGAGAGTTTCAGTGCTAAAACTGGGACAGTTCCTGGAAAACCAGGATGCTCGGCCGCCCCAGCCACACAACAAAATCTCCTGGGAATCCTCAACCTGGGGGAGATTCCCCAGTTTGAGTCACTGGGTGGGGTGGGGTAAGAGCACGGATAATTCCGCTGTGCAGCCAGGGTTGAGACCTGGGGCCTGGAGGGCAGGCAGGTGGGGCTGCTATGCTGCCCTGGGGAATGCGACCCTCGGCCACAGAAGCGAGCAAGCTCAGGTATGAGGGGCATGGCGCAGTCCGTGGCCATTCCAGGGAAAAGGACTCAGGCGGTGGCCATGACAACATGGGCCACCTACTGGGGTCGCTCTGGGCCCTCCCCCTACCCCTGGCCAAATTACAATTCCTGGAAGCCCTCCCTACCTCCCACTCCCACGGCCTCCCCACCTGGCTCAATCCTATTTGTTTATCAAGTAGATATCGCCACCTCCGGGAAGTCCCCCTGACTTCCACCAAGCCTGTGCTCGCACAGCCTTCAGCAGCCTGACCCTCATCACAGCAGGTGGTCATTGTCTATTTCCACTTGACTGGAAGCCCATCCCTGGGCTTCACGCGGAGTAGTCAAATGAGTGAATAAATAAGCAAAGGAGCACGTCAACCTGGAAACGGACCAGTTAGCTCCACACTCGGGAAACTCCAGCACTAGGCTGACCGCACGGCTGCAGGTGCTGGATGCTGGTTGCCAGAGGGGCGGGGCAAGAAGGTAAGGATGGCTCTGGGGCTGTCTCCACTCCCCATTCAGGCAACCCGAGCCCAGCTAACACTGGGGAAGAGGTCACCCTGTGCTTACGCAAACTCCAGCTTCTTCAGGTCTCGGACAGCAGGAAGTTCCCGGGCTGGGTCTTCTGAGGAGCTTCTTGTCCTGGAAACAACAGGCAGTGTTGGGGGGAGCAGCCCCTTCACCTGTAGCTGAGCCCCTATCTCTCCATTCCACGATGCCTGCCCCAGTGCCCCAAACTGCCCGTTGGGAATGCCTTCCTTGGGACTGCTGTGGTCCCCTGTGAAAAAGGAAAATCTCAGGACAAGGAGACTGTTGTCAAGACATCTGTGTGTCTCCTGGAAAAGAGCCTCAGACAGCACACAGTAGGTGCTCAAACAGTGTTGATGAAGGAATGAGTGAAAGGCAGTTAACTCATTCTGGGTCAAGTTTCTCCTGGACCTAACGGCCTCTGGACCTTAGCTCTTCCACCTATAAAACAGGGACTGTCCAGGTTGCCTCAGAGTGTGGCTGCAGGTGCTGCTTCTGTCACTAGATGCAGAAGGTGACCTTGTTAGCTCCTAGCACCTCACCTCTGGATCCGCACGAGGTCAGCCAGGTCTGCCACATCCTTTAAGGACTCGGCCTTGAAAGGCTCAATGATGAACTTCTCCTCCGCCGCCTGGAGTAGCTTGGCCTCCCCACGCTGCTGCAGGGACTCCCATAGCCCCACGGTGTCGCTCAGGGCAGCCCTGTGAAAGGAGGGCCTCAGACCCAGGCACAGTGACCAGGCTAGACCGTAAGGAGGGGGCAGCTCCGTGAAAGGATCTCCCTACCAATTCAGATATTTTCCTTCCTCGGCCCAACCCCCACCTCTTCCAGAAAGTCTTCCATAACTGCTCCAGCCCTTATTGATTTCTCTTTTCACTCAACATGCTCAGTGGTTTTGTTTCCCTTTTTGCCTTGGTTACCAGGAAGCTCAGTGTTAAACTCTTAGGTGAACTGCTACAACTGTGTAGGACCTTACAACTTGGGTAAAGTAAATTTGGTGGGAAGATAAGAAGGATTTTCTGGAGTTTAGACTGAGATGATTGAGCTAATCATAGAAGAACTTAAATGAGTCAAATTAAGAAATTTAGACTTCATCCTGAGGGTGGTGGAGTGCTCCTAACAGGGTATAAGCAGGGGTGGGATTTGGTCAGATTTGAGTTCTGAGATTGCTCTGGTGGCTGAATGGAGACTGGAGTAGAGGAGGTGAGGGTGGAGGATGGAGGCAGGGAGGCTAAGGGGATTCTGCGGCTTCCATCCAAGCATGAGAAAACGGTGACTTGATCAGGGGGTGGAGAGAAGAAAATGAATCTGTCTTTGATTCTGGCCTTCATGTATGGGTTGAATGAATGGCACTGCCCCTCGCTGGCTGTGTGACCCTGGGTAAGCTATTGTCGCTTTCTGAGCCTCGGCTTCCTCATCTTAAAAGCAGGGGAGACCAATCCTGCCTCCTCCCCACCCCCAGCTGTTGTGCCTACAAAATGAAACCCCACAGAACAAGCTCTGGGCACAGCACCAAGACCACAGCAGGTGCCCCACACAAGGGAGCCCCCTCCCCTTTCCCCTGCCCCCACCTGAAATGGGTGACGCAGCTGAGTCCCACGAGGCTCCCCAGGCCAGGGGGGTCGACGCCAGTGCTGCGGAGGTCCAGGGAGAAGGCATGACCAGCCGCTTCCAAGGCCCTGCCCAGCACGTGGGCGTCGGGCGGCGTGAGCCGGGTGCCCCGGAAGGAGAGGCGGGCAGGGAGCCCCTGTACCACGTGCTGCCAGAGCCCAGGGTCCTCTGCCTCATGGGTGCAGTGCAGCAGCTCCAGCAGCCGCCCTGCCCGCAGCGTCCCGGGCTGCAGCCGCTTCAGGTACCGCGTGAGCACCTTCTGCTTCCTGTTGGCCGAGGCAGCAGCCGCCGGCCCGGCCAGAACCGCCAGGCAGCGGGCGCGAGGCTGGGAAAGCAGCCCGGTCAGAAAGCGGGGCACGCCCTCCAGCCAGTTGTCATAAGGCCTCTTCTTCCGTGGGGTCAGTGCCAAATACTGCAGCAGCTCCTTGTCCTTGACCTCGCTGCTCAGAGCTAGCCACAAGGCTCCCAGGAAGCACTGCAGGAGGAAGCTGGAGAAGGCCAGCTCGGCCTCTGGGGCCCCCGGGGAGGCCCTCACCAGGCCTCTGGCCACAGCCCAGGCCTTGGCCTCCGCCGACGGGAGCTGGTCCTCCCACAGGGTGCTCTTGTGTTGGCGGCCCAGCTCCCAGGCCAGCCTGGCCAGGCCCACCAGGGCGCCAGGAGGCCCGTCGCGGGCTGCCGGGCCTAGTAGGCCAACGTAGAGTCCTGTGAGGGTGGAGGGCAGCTCGGCCACGTCACCCAGCTCCAAGAGAGCCTCGCAGAGCTGGCACACCGCCCGGCACAAAGTAGGGCTGTGGCTATGGCTGAGCAGAAACGGCTGGCCTCGGAGCAGCTTCGTGGCCCTCTCTTCATGCCCGGTGGCCCTCGAACACCCAAAGTAGTGGGTCACGTAGGTCTCGGCCTGCTCAGCGGAGAAGCCGGTCATCTCAAGCAGGATGTCAGCCTTGGCCAGGTTCTGGGCAAGCCGCCCCCGGGCCCGGGCCGTGAGGAGCAGGGTGCAGCCGCGGAGCAGCTTCCGTTGCAAGAGGCCGGCCAGGAGCCCCCTGGGGGAGTGGGGTTCAGCGGGCCCGGGGCCACACCCGCTGTGCAGGAGGCCCTCGGGGGCCTCGAGCTCCTCGAAGGCATCAAGGATGAGCAGAAGGCGGTCGGGCCGCCTCACCACGTGGCTGAAGACCTCGTCATCGGCTGGGAGGGGCTGCGGACCCAGGGAGAAGAGCAGGTCCTGCAGGCGGTAGGTGTCCCCCCGACGGTCCAAGCAGTGGCAGGGGAAGTAGAGGACGAAGTCGTATTGTGGCAGCCGGCCACAGGCCCAGGCCCGGCTCACGGCCCGGGCCCAGCAGCTCTTGCCCTGCCCAGCCTTGGCCAGGACAGCAATCACCTGTGTCTGCCACCGCTGCCGCTGGCTGCTGGCGGCCTGCAGCACCTCCACCAGTCCCCCCCGGGCCTGCTGCTGCTCTGCCCAGTCCAGGGTGGCCAGCTCCCTCTCCTGGCCCTTGCCACTGCTCCTCTCCAGCCGCCACGTCAGCTCCACCTCCACCAGGAAGCCATCTGGGCCTGCAGGTTCGGCCAGGTACTTGTCACGGAGCAAGCAGCGGAGCCGCTCCACTCCCTCTGCAGAGGCCAAGAGGTGGGGCGTAGGTGGGCAGCTGAGTGGCAGGACTGGCCAGCTGAGAGGCCAGCCCTGCCACCGCCACTGGCTTCTTCATCCATTCACCACACACTCTTCCTCCACTACCTTTTTGACGTCCTCAGTCACCCACTCATTCATCATTCACTCATTCCTGCACCCATTCGGACACTCGTCTTCTCCCTCGTTCATCTAACCAGTTCTTTTCTTCCTTTTCTCATTCCTTCATTTACTCACTGACCCCCTTTTTCCTTCCTTCCTTCACTCTCTCACAAGGGGAGGCCGTAGTGAGAGCCAAGATAGTGGAGCCCATCTGCCCGGGTTCAAATCCCAACTCCACCACTTACACGTGTAATTGCGGGCAAGTTATATACCCATTATGCCTCAGTGTCCCCCTCTGTAAGATGGGGATAATCAGTGTACCTTCTTCACAGGGTCGTCTGCAACTCCAATGATTAATATACCTCAAGTGCTCAGGATAGTACCTTAGGACAGGTACAGAATAAGCACCTAGAAACCCAGCTATTCTCTTACTCCCTCTTTCATTCCTAACTTCCAATGGCTTCTTCATTCACTCACCCAATCGTTCATTTTCCCTCATTCATTCTTTCAGCCTCTCATCAGACACCAGAACTTGGCACGTGCTTGTGGGGTGGTAGATCCGCTGTGAATGCAGTAATCGAATAAATGAATGAATGAACGAATGAACAAACGAGTGAGTCCACAAACAAGGGATTGAATAAATGTGAAGTGAATGCATGAGTGAATGAAGCCAGTCTTGGGCTTCCCCCTCCAGCACCCCAAGGCAGAGGGACCCTGCCCCCACTCACCAGGCCATTTTGGACCCTTGCTGGAGACCTCATGAGCCTCTGAACATTGGGTGGGGGACATTTTGTCCTCTGGAGAAGAAGAAGCCAGTGTCAGAGTTAGGGTGAGGGCTGCCCCAGGGACCATCCTCCCTCTGGGGCGCTTGGACATCTGGGCACCCCGAGGGCAACCCAGGGAAGAGCCCACGTGGGTTGAGTCTCCCCAAGAGAGAAGTTATGAGATCATGGTCGGAAGCTGTAGCCGGCTCAACAAAGTCTTTCTTTGGCCAGTTGTATTTTTGAAAGTTTCACCAATGATTAAAAAAATCACAATATCTATGTAAAAATCTAGATTTCCAGATTCTCCTGACAAATGGGAAGCTCTGTCCACCCTGGGCCCAAATCCTGCAGGACAATAAGCAGCTGGTGGCCCCGTCTGGGCAGGGCACGGGTTCTCCAGTTGTCCCTGGCTCTCCCTCACCGCTCCAGTGCCCTCTGCTCCCTGGACAACCCTCAAGCCCCCACCCAGTTTTACCCACCACATGACCTGCCTGTCCCTACAGGCAGCTCCATCTGTGCACTTTGTCTAAGGCAATTTCTCTCCCCAGGGCCTCAGTCCTGCTCCCAGGAGCTCTCCCAGGCCTGTGGGTCCTTACCTGCTCTGTCTGCACGGGAGGTCAGGGTGGGTTCGGGCATGCTGGGCAGGTCAGCTGCCGATGGGGCAAAGGGGCTGGTGGAGCCGGGCCGGTCAGGGGACCTCGGGAGGCTGTGGACAACTGGGCCGCTGGAAGGGGGCACTTGGCTAGCCAGGGGCATCTCACCTATGTGGGAAGGGAGAGTAGTACAAGCACAACTAGGCACCCATCCAGGAATCCACTTGAGTCACCCCCACCCCAGATCAGGCTGTGGAGCTTGGGAAGTCTGGAGAGATGAGAGGGGAGCTTCCAGAGGAAGACGGAGCCAAGGAAAGAGCCCTGGAGTTGCAGCTAACTCCTAGAGCCTTGGTTTCCCGCACCGTGAAATGGGCACAGTCACGGTGCACAGCTCATAGGGAGCTGAGGGCGGGTGCGTGTGGTCAGTGCTTCTTTATGTAGAAGTCAACACCACTCCTTCTCCTGGGGCCCGGGTGCATTATATAGAAACTGGCGTTTGGCTTTAAGAAGAAGCTCCTGGAGCTGAGCGGAAGCACCGCCTGACCTCATCCTCCTTCCCTTCTGTGAGAACCCAAGTGTGCTGCAGCCCCGAGAAAATCACAACCCTTCAGTGTCGGCAGTCAGCAGGGACCATTCAACCTCATTTTACCAACCAGGAAACAAGGCAATTCTGTGAAATCTGTGCAAGGATACATACCAAACTGTTGGCATCAGGAGCTAATGGAGTGAGGGAGAGACTCAGCTAACTCTTGTAAGCCTCTGTTATTGTTTGGCTTGTTAAGGAGCATGTTAATGAGGGTCAATCAATTTTGCACTTTAAAATTACAAGTAAGTTGTTAAAAAAAAAAAAAAAAAAGGAAAATCTAAGAGACAGAGGGGGAAAGTGACAGATGGAAGGCCATACAGCCACTCGCTGGTCACATGCCCAGACCACCTCGGGGAGCTCTGTTCATCTGTCTGCATTGATTTTGGGGAAATGGGGATAGAGACAGATGTGCTGGGAAGGGAGGAGTATGAGAGGGCCCTAGATTGCACCTGCCTGACTGCCAAATGCCTGGGGTCAGAGGAGGACAGGGTCAGGGGGCGGTCAGGTCAGGAGTGATGGTGCCGGGGGTCCAGGCCTCGCACGCTCACCATGGTAGATGAGTATACTGGAGACCCCTGCCCCAGGCCCTGAGATTTGCCAGAGTCCCTGCGGCAGCGTGGGGAGGGTGGGGATGATCCGGATGGGTCCAGCAGGGAGATTCAGGCAGCCGACCAAGGAAGTGGAGGCGGGCACTGCAAGAGACAAAAGCCATGGGGTGGGAGTGTCCACAGCCCCTAGGTTGGTAATTTCATGTTTGTGATGATTCGATTAATGTCTGACTCCATTATTAGGCTCTAACGTCCCCCCAAGAGCAGCAGCTGTCTGTCATGCCCTGGCACCCAGCAGAGTCGCCTGGCATAGAGAAGATGCTCAACCGCTAATGAATGATGAGGGCTGGTGGGACTCCCTGCCATGTCCCCCAGGGCTGTGTTTTCTTCCCAGGAACATCCACTGGCATTGAGTCCTGAGGATGCAACCGGCTGGGATGGAGGTGGGTGACATTGATAGGGGGACGAGAGGTTCCTGCGGTAGCTCCCACTCCTCAGCTGCCTCCAGCAGGAAGCCCACCCTCTCCAAGCCCCGTGACGTACCGGGCCTCAGGACAGGCTCCTCCAGCTGGGTCTGCCTGGGTGGGGACTCTGGGCTGAACAGAAGAGGCGACAACGGCAGGCAGGTCAGGGCTGGAGAGTCGCTTCCTGGTACCCCGAGGAAGCTGCCAGGCACGGAGGGCACAGCGGGGGCCTCGGCTGTGGAGGAAGGGGACTGTGTGAGAGGCCGGATGAGAGCTGGGTGAGAGCCTGGAGGGGCCTTCCTGGCTGGAGAGGCCTCTGGGAGCCGTGCAGGCCTCTCTCCTGGCCGTTGGAGGGAAACTCCTGTCTCCTTCTCAGTCCAGGCTGGAGTGGGTTTGATCGGCAACTCCTGTGTCAGGCAACTGCTCCCAGCCCTCAACTTGTGCCCAAGCCCTGAGAGCTTCCCTGAGCAGTGTGAGTGGGTCCTAGAGGCCCTAGACAGAAAGCTAGGGGTGGGCAGGATCCTGTGAATGGCCTGTTGCCCCAGGTCCCTACCACCCACCCCAGCCAGTCACTGAGCCCCTCAGGGGGCCCTGGGAGAGCCCCAAACTCTCAGGCCCTGCACAAAGAAGGGCAGGGGCCATGCCAGTCTCCCCCGTCAGACTTGGGGCAGAGGTTTACCTCTTCCATCTAATAGGGAGATCTAAGAGGGTAGGGATTGTCCCCTTCGTCAGATTGGGAGCTCCTTGGGTACAGGGAACACATCTCCATTTTCTTGGGGTCTCCATGGGCAGGACACCTGTCTTCCCCATCACACTAGGGCTCCTGGAGACTAGGGCCCCTGTCTCCCCCATCAGATTGGGAACTTCCTAAGGACAGGGACCATTTCTCCATCATCCTTGGATCTTCGTGAGCAGAGCCCCTGTCTTCTGCCTTGGAGAATAGGGCCCCTGTCTCCCCCATCAGATTGGAACCTCCTGAGTGCAGAGATCAGGCCTCCTCCATCCCTGGGAACCTCTCATTCCTCAGTCTGCTCTCCGCTCAGGGGCTGGTGTCACCATTTTTGCAATAACAGCCAGGTGGGAGGGGAGGGGAGAAGAAGGGAGGGCAAAGGAAGAAAGGGGAGGGTTGAGAAGGAAGCATCTGGTGGGAGGAGATGGTGAGCATGGGGGAAGAGGCTCGCTCAGGCGTAGAGGTTCTGGGGAGGGCAGGAGGGGGCTGGGTGACCAGCTGACCCCAAGTGAGTGTGCACTCGGAAAGAAGTGTGGTCTGGAGGGGCAGTGGAGCAGGGGGCAGTGGAGCAGCTCTAACTCAAAATTAGGAAGACGGGCATGTTAGAGGAGCTTTGTAGGAGAATCTCCCAGCAGCCCTTGAACTGTGCAATCATGAAGATGTGGGCTCGAATCCCAGCTCTTCCCCCACCCCCCGCCCCTGGCTGTGTGATCTTGGGCAATTGATTTCACCTTTCTGAGCCCTGGCGTTCCAATGCCAGTTTGTCTGGGCACCTGAGGAGCTCCCGTGCCTTGAGCTCTTCCTGGTCCCACCTCGTCCCACTCACCTAGCTTCCTGTGCTTCAGGTCCTTGGGCAGCTCCTCTGGAAAGGCTGCAGAGAGAACAGCTGGTCAGTCTCCCCAGGGAGGGAGCGTCTCCAGGCTTGTGGACCCTAGGAGGCCACGCAGCTTGAAGGACTGGGAAGTAGCCTTGGGGGTCCCTTTCCCTCCCCTTCCTCTGACCATTCTTTCCCCCGCACCTCTGCTAAAGCCAAACCCACCTCGAGGCACCCAGGGCAGTGAGGCAGTGGAAGAGGCAGAAACACAAGGGGGACTCAAAGCGAAACTGAGTTATAAACAAAACCACACAAACTGAACAGCCTGCTTTTGAATTCCTTCCTAGCTGTGTGCCTTGTGTCCCTCAGCAAGGGGCTGCCTGCTATGGGTTGGACTGTGTCCCCCCTAAAAGTTAGGTTCAAGTCCTAACCCCTGGACCCTGTGCATGGGACCTTACTTGGAAAAAAGGTCTTTGCAGATGTCATCAAGTTAAGCTGAGGTCATCCTGGATCAGGGTGGGCCCTAAATCCAATACGACTAGTGCCCTTAAAGAAGAGGAGAGACACAGCCATGGAGAGAAAGCGGCCACGTGAAGACAGAGAGCGAAGAGAGTGCTGCATCTACAAGGCAAGGGACGCCAAGGACCACCACGAGCTGGAAGAGGCACGGAGGACTCCTTCCCTAGAGCCTGCAGAGGGAGCCTGGCCCTGCTGGCACCTTGGTTTTGGGCTTCTGGATTTCAGAGCTGTGGGAGAATAAATGTCTGCTGTTTTCAGCCACCCGGTTTGTGGTACTTGCTATGGCAGCCCTGGGAAACTGAGACAGTGGTTAAACGAATTACACTTCATCCACCCAATAGAGTACCATGCAACCCTGAAAAAGAACAAGGATGTTGAAGTTTGTATGGGGAAGTGTATTGGTGTCTGCAATTGACTTTAAAACATGCCCAAAATAAGACGGATGGAAGGAAGGATTGATGGATGGATGGATGGGTAGACATGTGATAAAATAAATCTAGCCAAACACTTTAATGATCTAAGTGGTGGGTATACAGGTGTTTATAGCATAATTATTCCACCTTTTTGGTATGGGCAAAAAACTTCATAATAAAATGTTGGGCTAAATATTTATCAGGAAGGAAGGGAGGGAGGGAGGGAGGGAGGAAGGAAGGGAGGGAGGGAGGGAGCCTC
The DNA here is from genome assembly GCA_029593785.1 of Cabassous unicinctus. Lineage (NCBI taxonomy): Eukaryota > Metazoa > Chordata > Mammalia > Cingulata > Chlamyphoridae > Cabassous > Cabassous unicinctus. Next base: position 13,294 of record JAQZBX010017949.1, on the reverse strand, counting down.
TGGAGGCAGGACCACGGCTTCCCCATCAGTGATACAGGAATGGCCTCCTGCCCTGTTAAGTGGAGAAGCAAGGAACAGAATAGCATGGGAGAAATGTGGCCATTTGTGTGGAAATTAAAAAAAAAAAAAGGTGGCTTGTGGGTGAATAGAATATTTTTGCCCAGGCAACACTAGTTACCCCTGGAGAGAGAAACTGAGGGACCAAGAGTCAGGGATGGGAGGGAGATTTTTTTCATGGGATATTCTTTGTACCTTTTGCATTGTTTATCATGCAATTGTACTAACTGTTCAGAAATAAAAAAAAATAAGTTTAGGGCTTACACAAAGCCTGGCACATAGTAAGCACTCAATTAACTGTCATACCCATTTTACAGATATTTTATACAACAAATATTTATTGAGGTGCTACTACATGCCAGGCACTGTGCTAGATGCTGGAGATGCAATGGTGAATAAGGATGAGGGCACTGTCTCCAGAGTGGGGGAACTAGGAAAAAACCCCACAACAACAATAAAGTAGGTGCTAGGAAGGACACAAAAAAGCTGAGATTAATCTATGTGGAAAGTGTGGTTAGGGGAGGCTTCCACAGGAAGGTGATGGTTTAGCCAAGACCTAAAAGATGAGAGGAGACAACCATGAGAAAAGGCATTCCAGGCAGTGGGAACAGCAAGTGCAAAGGCCCTGGGGCTGGAAGAAAGGGCACATGGGTTCCAGGAATGGAAAGAAGCCAGTGTGTCTGGGGCACAGTGAGTATGCAGGAGAGGGGCACACAGTGAGTTTGGAAAGGCAGGCAGGGCCTAGATCAAGCAGGGCTTTGTGGTATGTAGTTTGCAGCAGGGCAGCGAAATTATTTGATTTGCATTTTAGAAGCTCATGTTCTGGAAAAGGCAAAACCAGAGAGATGCTAAAAAGATCAGTTGTTGCCAGGGGTTCAGGGGAGGGAGGGGGGATTCATAGGTGAGCACTGGGGATTTTTAGGGCAGGGCAACTATTGTATATGATATTGTAATGATGGGATACAGGACACGATGCTTTTGTCAAAACCCATAGAACTGTGCAACTCAAAGCATGAACCTTCACGTAAACCATACACTTTAGCTAATAATAACGTATCAAATGGCGGATTCAGGAGCCAAACCCCGTTCTTGCTGGCTCCAGAACTTGTGCTTGAAAAGACCGCCCTCAAATACAGGGATGAGTACAAAGGTTGAAAGAGAAGCCAGAACACAAAGGTCCTTTCTGGAAATGGCCAGCACAACAGCCAGGGGCAGAAACCCACCCAGAGGGTGGCCATTTGACCTGGGTCATCTGCTTCCTCCCTGGGTTACCAGGGACAGCGGAGAGGAGCAGCAGGGCCACCCAAACCCCGGCAAGGTAGACAGGACTTGACGAGGAAAGCAATGGGGAGCCACAGCAGGCTTTGGAGCCAAGGAAGGGCCAGCTCTCAAGCAGGGCCGAGGTTGGATCAGGAAGGGGTGACAGGCTGCTCACTCACGTCTTTTCTGACTTTTCTGCCCTGCTTCTGTCAGCACCTCCACACTCTCACCGACCACTTCTTCTGATCCCATGTGCTCTACTTGGAAGAAAAACCAAATAGACCAGCCCCACAATCAACGAGGCCCACAGCAGGCCTCATAGCCCCTACCTTGGGGAAAAGGGGCCTGATCACCCATGGAATTATGGTTCAGCTATTGGTATAATAGATCAGTCATGGGTATTATGGATCAGCCATCGATGCTATGGTTCAGCCATCGGGATAATAGCTCCCAAAGGAACAAGGAAGGAAATGCAGGCCGAGCCAAGAAGCCCCCAACTTACTGAAAATGTCTTTGCTCAGGCCCTCCAGCTGGGAGTCCTGGAACACGTACTGGTCCAGTTCCGCTGTCCAAACAAGGAAACGTGCAGTCAACCAATGAAGTCTTACTGTGGCTCCACTGTGTGCCAGACCTTGGGCTAGGCACCAGGGGGCTATGACCCCGCAGGCCTAGCACACAGTGGGGCCTCAATAAATATTTGCTGAATTAATGATCAAATGAATGAATGAACACTGACCCTTCCTGAGCTCTTAATCTAATTGAAGGGATGAAGTATGAATCCATGAAAATGTATCTATTGCAATAAAGTAGTGCAAGGCAGAGTGGCAGAATCGGCATGGGGGTTGAGTTCAAATTCCAGCTTTACCCCCACTGGGCCTAAAGGCTGTGCAACCTTGGGTCAGTTACTTAACCTCTCTGGGCCTCTGTTTCCTCATCTGTGTAATGAGGATAAATATTATTTACTAAGCAGGGATGGATGACATTGATTAGAAGCTCTACATACAAAACATCCAGCACTGGCCAGTAGACAGCAGGTGCTCAATAAATGGTGGCAAATTATATGAAGTTGTACATGGCTAGGAACCATGCAAAGACAGCTATCTGGCAGAAGATCAGAGGAGAGAGTGTATAGTGGGATGTGGCAATCAAAGAGGACTTCCCAGAGGAAGGGGACCTGGAGCCATGCCTTCAAAGAGGGGGCAGAGCCTGAGAGGAGGGGAGAACAGAGGGCTTCCTGGGCAGTGGGGGCAGAGAAAGGAAAGGTGCTCAGGGTATGTCTGGACAGGTGACTGCGGGGGAAGTTTGGTTTGAGGGAAAGTTAGGACTTTAGGCAACAGGGAACTCTGGAAATCTTCTGAGCTGAGGAATGGGGTGAGGACAGCAGTGATGATGGTGGTGATGATGATGGTGGTGGTGGTGATGGTGGTGATGTATCTAACACTTAAGAAATGTTTGTGCCAATTCCTGTTCTCAGTGCTTTATGCACAGTAACTTATTCAATCCTCACAATGATCCTACGAGGCAGATGTGATTGTTATCCCCATCTTACACATATGGAAGTCAAGGTAATACTTCAGGATGACTCAAAAGACTGCATGCCCAGACCAGGACTTGGCCTTCTAGAAACACAGAGAAAACCCACAGACTTGAGGAACAGACTTGTGCAAAGGACCTCCCACCACTTCTTAAGCAGCTTCCACTTCCTATGAAGATGCCCGTAAGAAAGGAAAAAAAAAACAAAAACAAAACCCAAACCCTAAGTGATACCCAAATCCTTAATCACTGCTTCCAGTTGTGTGAAAATGTGAATGCCCTCGATCCTGAACACTTCTGCTTACCCCAAGTAAATTCCCAGAGAGGGAAGGAAGCAGGCAAGCTCTGGGTTCTGCAATTTCTGAGACACTCAGTTATCACTCCTTCCCATTCTCTGCCCTTGTGTGATGCTGGATTAGCCATGGGCCAGAGAAAGACTGGCCACATTCATAGGGAGCACAGGCCTCCTGAGTTATATGGTTCCTGGGTCACCAGGAAAAGGGCCACTAAGAACAGTTGTGCAGGTTGTTCACTGCACAAGGGTGTCCTCTCAAGAGGGGCTGAAATCCAGTCTGCACTTGGCTAGGCAAGCTTTACATCTGGGTGGAGGCTGCATCTCACAGAAGAATGTGCACTTTATTCTAATTAGACAAGGAGTCTGTAGGAGATAATGGTGATCCTGATGGGGAAGCATCTTCTGTTCAACCCCCAGAACCCAGAAAACAACAACAGCTACTCCTCTCCCCAGAGTTCTGCCTTTGTCTGAAAGCTATAGCTCTTTTTAAACCTGCAAACCAGCCTTTCAGCTTAAACCTTAGCAAAGCTTCCCATCCTAGATCCCTTCCCTTTTATGGTTAAAAACAAAGGCTTTGCAGTGAGAAAGACCTAGATGAGAATTTCAGACCTGCCACTATCTCTAATGCAGCCTTGAGTAGGTTGCTTCACCTCTCTAAACCTCAGTCTTCTCATCTGTAAAATGGGGATACTAATAGTATCTCCTTCCTTTGTTGTTATAAGGATTCAAGGAGATAATGGTTTACAACAATTAGCATGCTGCAAGTACCCAATAAGTGGTAGTTAATACAAATACTAGTGTGACTGAGGAGCTGGGAGAAAGAATGGGAGGGGTGTATGGTGTGGGCTTTGTGAGAAGGAAAAAAAGGAAAACAAGAAACAGAAAAGAGTATAGAAATACAAGCAGAGGCTGCTACAAGTGAGACTCTGCCCAGGGGCCTTTCATGAAGGGACCTTTATCCCTCAGTTCTCTATCTCCCTTCTCCCTTGAAGCCTCTGTTCTTCTAGCTTGTGCTCTGCATCCTCCTTGCCATGATTTCAGGGAAAGGCCTGCTTTGACTCATGGTGAGTGGGTGAGATTAGAAAAATAGAAAAATACCCCCTGCCCTTCAACTGTTGTTTTTCTGGGCTCAGGCTGCTTCCTCACCGATATTGGCATAAGCCTCTCTGGTTTCCTCATCACCTTCCATCTCGCGTAACAGCTTGCTGAACTGGTCACAGTTGATGGTGTCCGTGTCGGGTTCTGGGAGGAAAAGCCCATTGCATGAAGCAGGAAGGTTCTGGAAAGAGGCTTGGTGGGGAGGGAGGGAGCGATGAGGCAGGGGGTGGGCGGTGTTCCCCATTGGGAGGGAGCAGCCGCAGTGTGGGAGCTGTCCCTGGTGCTGACCGGAGCGCAGCGGCCCCTTTCCGCCCTGGGAGCTGGAGCTGGTTGTCCACACCTCGGACTGCGGGCTGGGGAGGGGGCCGGGAGGAGGCACAGGGAGGAGAGCCCACCTGAGTAGAGCTCGATCTCTTCTTCTCCAGCCAGATCCATCTGGTCGTAGAAGTGATAGAGCTGAAAGGGGTCAGCATCGCTGTTGAGGAGCTCCAGGTAACTGCCTTCTAGAGGCCCCGACTCCATGGTGGTACACTGTCCACTGTCTGAAAGGGATGACACTCTCAGCCATCTCATCGGGTGTTGGAAAATGCAGACAAATAACACTTACAAGAGTTCCCAGCCAGGTCGCTCGGTGAGAACCAGGGTGGGAGTGGGGAGCCAAATAAAGCGAACAAAGGTGCTCATTCTGCATCTCTTCTATGCTCAGGGCAGTGGGAGAGGAAGTCCGTATTCATTCCTTGCAAGGAACTTACAACCACATTGACCTGGCAGTTAGGAGATCTATGATCCGCATCCAACTCTGCCATGATTGATAACAGCTAAGATTTATAGAGCACCTACTATGAGCCTACTATGTAATCCTCACACCAACGGTCTTCATTTTACAGATGAGAAAACTGAGACCCAGAGAGATGACGTTTTTTACATAAGGTAATGCAGATCCATGTGAAACCAGGGATTTTGTTCCGAGCAGGTTGTCTCAAGGACCTGCATTTAAGTGCTACCACTTTACAAGTTTCTGCTCCTGTCTGTGCCTTGGTTTTCTAATCTGTAACTTGAAGAGATTGGTGCAGATTCTTGCTAACTTCCCTCCAAGCCCTCTGATAGTAACCATTCCCATTTGTCAAATGGTGTATCGAATGCTTTAGACATTACCTCATTTAATCTTCAGAACAACCTCAGACATGTCTGCACAAAAACTTATGAATGTTCACAGCAGCATTATTCACAATAGCCAAATGATGGAAATAGCCCAAATGTCCATCAATGGATAAACAGAGAGACAAGATGTGGTATGTCCATACACTGGAACATTATTCAGTCATAGAAAGGAATGAAGCTCTGATACATGCTACAATATGAATGAACCTTGAAGACATTCTGCTCAGTGGAAGACTCCAGTCACAAAGGACAAAATATTGTATGATACTATTTATATGAAATGTCCAGAATAGGCAAATCCATAGAGACAGAAAGTGAACTAGTGGTTGCCTAGGACTGGTGATGGTGGAGGACTGTGGGGGGAAATGGGAGTGACTGCTAATAAGTATACAGAGTTTTTTGGGGGAATTCATGAAAATGTTCCAAAATTGATTTTGGTGATGGTGGTACAACTCTGTGAATATACTAAAAACCATGGAATTGTACACTTGCAATGGGTGAATTGTATGGTATATGAATTCTATCTCAATAAAATTGTTGTAAACAGAACAAAACACCAACCCCAGGAGGTAGGCATAATTATCTCCGTTTGGCAGATGAGAAGTTTGAAGTTCCCCAGGATCATGCAACCTCCCCAGGATCATGCAGATGGTCCTGGGTAGAGCCAAGATTTGAAGCCTCACCTGTGTGGCTCCAATGCCCATGGTTTAGGAAGCCTAGGATGGCATGGTGTATCAGTCACCTACAGCAATTTATTGGAAAAAATTACCACAAGCTGGGTGGTTTAAAACCACAGAAATGTATTCCCTCAACGTTCTAGAGGCCAGAGGTCTGAAAGCAAGATGTTGGCAGGGATGCCCCCATTCTGGAGGCTCTAGGGGAGACGCTCTCCTTGCCTCTTCTAGCTTCTGGTGGCTCTAGGTGCTCTTTGGCTTGTGGCCCTATGGTTACCTCATTCCAATCTCTGCCTCTGTGGCCATATAAGCTCTTCCCCGTCAGGTCTTAACTCTATCCCTTCTCTTATAAGGATACTTGTCATTGAATTTAGGGCCTTCCTGGGTAATCCAGGATGAGCTCCTCCTCTCATGATCCTTAACTTCATTATATCTGCAAAGACCCTTTTTCCAAATAAGGTGACATTTACAGTTTCCAGGGATTTGATGTGGGCATAGCTTTTGGGGGTGCCACCATTCAACTCATTACACAAGGGATGCAGATAAATGCTGAAAGGAATCTGAGGAAGCTTCTTGGAAGAGGCGAGAGGAGAGCTGGCCTCAAAGGGTAGAGGATGGGTACAACCATGAAAACACACGCAATCTCACCACCATTTTCAGCTCCTTCTCCTTTCACTCACCAGCAACTCTCACTACCTAAGATCTCAACAAACTCAGACCCCGGATATCACAGAGAAAGAACTTTCCAGTCCAGTGTGGGTCCCTAACTTAGACTGTCTGTTCATAGGTGGCTGGGGCGAGGGCTGCAGCAACCCAAACATAACGGCTTGCAGCCAGGGCCCAGCCAGCCATGACTGGAGGAAGCAGAACTGAAAGACAGGCCACCACCCTTCTCTTGGACTGGGGCCAAGGCTGGGCAGTGGGGGACAAGGGTTCCTCCTCTTCTAATACCTTGGCCTGGGAGGCAGGCACGCAATCTACTGTTCTCTCCAGGGTGGTGAAAGAATGCCCCCTGCCCCACATCCTACCTTCTTCCCGTCTCCCATTCAAGCTATGGTATTTATTAAGAGCCAACATTGTTGTATTCTGCTTCTTTTCTGCAGGCAGTGAGATCTGGTGGCAACAGCTTGGGACTAGCCTTAGCTCTTCCACGAATGAGCTGTGTGACCTTGGGCAAGTTACCCAACCTCTCAGTTTACTCTGAAAGGGGACTTCGAGCTCATCAAACCCAACCTCCTTCATTTTACTGATGAGAAGACTGAGACCCTGAGAGAGGATGTGACTTTACACAAGGCCCCGCAGCCTGCCCCTGACCCCCCAGAACAAAACTCCCAGGCCATGCTCTTTCCTCCCAATCAAATGTTTCCATTCAAAAGGACACTTGTCCTATCTAGACCAGGTCCTATCATGGATGGGGAATGATGGGAGGTGCAGTGGGGGAGGCCTTGGAAGCTTAAGCCTAACCTCACTTATTGATGGGCTCTTGGGCAACATCACCAAATGCGTTTAGCAGGCAGTCAGGAAGACGCACGGACAGAAGAGAAAGAAGACGACCCTTGTGAGTTCAAATTGCCTGACTCTGAAACCACCCTCAACTACCGACAAGCTAGGCAAGTTCTTTGCTTTTTTTTTTAACTTGTTTGAGCCACAGTTTCCTCATCTGTAAGATGGGAATAATAATTGGTGACTCATAAAGATTAGGTGAGTTAATTCCTATAGAGCCCTTAGAAATGTGACTGGTATTTAGTAAGCACTTAGTGAATGGGAGCTTAGAACAGAACCCAACATATCCGTGGTGAGTGCGATGCGGGTGATGGCCATTATTATTGTTATTCATTGGCCTCTTACCTCTGTGAGGCTTACAAAGGAATCTTTTCTTGTCCAGTCCCTCCAGAGTCACCATATTGTGAAGCCAAAATGAAGCCATATCTGTTCTTTTGCATAAAGAGGCCCCACAGACCCCATCAGAACAAGAAAGTCCCCCAACTCCCACCCCCCATCAGTTATGCAACTGGGAAGGTCTGGGCCACATCCTCCATCACATCACTGAGAAGGTCCTTGGGTGGGTGGGTGGGGCAACTAAGGGCCAGAGTGTTGTGTCATTGGCTCAACCTGGACAAGGAGAAATCCACACTTAGTGCTTGGACACCCCAACACACACCTCAGCACCCCCTTCCTGCTTCCCTGAGGCTGAGCTCTGAGCCTGAAGTTCTTCCTCTTAGGAAGTCAGGATTTGCAGCTCATAATGGACTTCTGTCTCCATCTCACCAGCTGAGCTCCCAAAGGAGCAGCTCAGAGTACGATGCCCATTTGGCAGAGGAGGAGACTCAAGCAGCTCAGTGACAGGGCTTGTCCAGGGTTACCTGGTTTGGGAGCCTGAGTTTGAATCCTGGCTGGGAGGTCTTAGGCAGGTTACTTAATCTCTCTCTGAGGATCAGTTTCCCACCATCAGATGGGGATAATGAAGCCTCCTTTGCAGGACGAATGGAGAGACCAAGAGGGGATATGTGGGGTATGCAAACATCCGGAAGGCCCATGCCAGGGGGCAACAGAGCTGGGACTCAGACCTGAGGCTCTAGAGTCCCAGTGCAGATTTTCCCACAGTGCCACAGCTGCTCCCATTCATGCCAAGGTCTACTTGGATCTTGGCCTGGGACCTCCCAGTGCTCCTAGACCCATGCTTTCTATGTCTATGGATACTTAGGAGCTGCTTCAAGGTCCCTCAACTGGTCTCTTTCCTCTACTCCCAATTCCAGAGGGGAGTGGAGGGGGCAGAGGGGGCTGTGACCTCCCAAATGCAGAGAAGAGAGTCCTCTTCAGCCGTCCCAGCATGGAGCAGATCACAAAAGGCCAAGAGCTCTGCGAGGCCAGGGACCCTCCCGGCGAGCTCACCTGCCCCCAGCTGCCAGCACAGCAGGCTGTCAACCTGGATGGCTACACAGCTAGAAATCACAGGTGCCCACTGAGTGCCAGGTGCTAAAAGAGACAAGTTACAGACATTGTCCCATTTGGTCTAACATACACATTAGCTATTTGGAGTCTCAGTTTTCAGATGAAGAAACAGGCTCCAAGAGAAGTATAGTGAGCTGGGATTTGAGCCACCTGCCTGGCTCCAAGGGTTCAACTCATTCTTCCGCCTCTTCGAGGAGCTCTTGATCCCCAGTCACCCAGCATCCCATCAGGGGAGGAGGGGCCCCCACCCAGCGAGGGGAGTCATGGTGGCAAGACGATTTCTCCTTTTGAGGAGGATATGGGGAACAGCAGAGGAGTGGTCTGGGTCGTTTCGGTAACTGGGCGGTATTTTTAGAAGGTCCTCTTTGAACCTACCCTTTCCCCTGGGCCACCACTTTCCACATCTAACTCGAGAAGAAGTTTCCAATCTTTTTGCCACCAAAAGCCCGTTTTGCTGTTCCTATCTATCCCCACTTCACACCACACCACGGGCTTTAAAAGACTGTGGGTACCAAAGTGTTTTCTGAAATAAAAACTCATTTCTCTCTCCGCTGAGAGTAATCAAATGTTGCCAGAATATCGTAGCTTGGACTTAAGCAACTTGCCATTTAGCTCAGGCAGCCCCTTCTGTGCACCGACAGAGCCTTCCCTCTCTGCAGGGAGAGCCTTGTGTGCCAGAGGCAGTGCTGGCGGCCCTGTGTTATTTCACACGGTCTTCAAGCCTCACAGCAACTCTCAGGCATCGGCAATATTACACCCATTTACAGATGATGCCACTGAAGTTAGGCTTAGTTTATCAGATGCTTTCCTCTCAGAAAGGGGGAGGGTCATCCTTGAGGGTGTGAGGAGATGCAGCGAGGGAGAGAGGGGCTAGTTTGCTACCCCAAGAGTCTCCAGCACTGCTCTGCATGCTGACCGTCTCCTTCTGGAAAAATCTCTCACATGGGATTGTGTTCCAGCTCTGCCTTTGATTTTTTTTTTTTTTAAGGAGGTACCAGGGATTGAACCCAGGACCTTGTTCATGTGAAGCAGGCACTCAACCACTGAGCTACATTCGCTCCGCTGTCTTTGATCTTGAGTGAATTTCTTTACCTCTCTGAGGTTCAGTTTCACCAACCACATATGAGAGACTATTCAGTTGAGACATTTGGGGATTCTGGATTTCCCATTGCCTGTCAGCCTTTCCCTCCCCTTTCTGCCAGACCCCCTTACCACCCACTGTGCTCCCCAACCTCATATCAAGCTGCTTCCGGAGGTCAGATGGTGGCGGGAAGCCCCGAGCCCAGGGCCCCTTGTCAACCATAACCAGCCCCCTATCAGCATCTTTGCAGGAATAACAGATCAAATGAGTTCCCCTTTTCCTCTTGCACCCTATAGTCTTCCAGAAAACTCTAAGAGACTTTTCATTTTTTCCCTCTAAATCTTTAAAACAATGATTTACTGAACATCTCCTTCAAGAAGACATTGACTTGAGTTTTCCAGGATCCATGAAGAACTTTAAAGAACAGTCTCTGCCCAAGTAGTTTGCAATCTAGACCCAGATGGTATTTTAGGAGAGAAACGAAACATGATAATAATAGTATAGCAGTTAAGAGTGCAAGTTCTGGGTTCAAATCCCAGCTCCACACTTACTCTGTGATCTTGCAGAAGTGACTCAACCTCTCTGAGTTGTAGTACCTACTACAGTTCCTTGGTATAGCATCTACCTCATTGGGGTGCTGTGGCTTGCCTAGATTACACATCCAGGAAGAGATACTAAGATGTAAGCTCCAAAATTAAAACAGCAAGGTATCATTTAATACTATACTCAGTGGGCAAACATTAGAAAGCTGGGAAATGCCAAGTGTTGGTGAGGATACAGGGATTCAGAAACCCTCACACATGGCTGGAGCACGGCCACTCCAGAGAACAACCCAGCACCACTTAGAGTACCCAAGGAAGCACAGACCTTATAGCCCAGCGATTCCATTCTTGGATATAAACACCCCAAAGAAATGCTCTGAGGATGCTCGCAGCTGTGTTATTTGTGGAGATATAAGTTGGAGGCCATCTGGGTGTCCATCGCTGGGGGAGTGGACAGGTAAAAAGCAGTGGCCACACTCCAATGAGGACAATGCAGAGTTTAAGAACAATAGACCAAATGTATCCATAGTGATGTGGGTGTGCATCTTAGCAACACGGTGTAGAGTAAGAAAATGAGAAACAGAATGAGCTCTTACAGCACATTTCCAGGTGTGCAGGATAACATGCACGCACATGAAAAAGCACACAAATTCACGAAAGGTTACACCTTAAATGCCCAGAAAGGAAGAGGAAATGGGAAATTGAGAGATGCTTCAGGTGGTCCAAAACTCAAGAGTGCTATGAACTGAGATGTGCAGGCAACCCGACACGCTGCTCCTGAGCTTTAAAGGGAAAAACACAAGGCGGCTGCGCGGGGTGGGGTGTCTCCATGGCTCACCAACAGGGCCTGCACAGAACCTGGCACCCATAGATGCTCAAAAAGGAGCTGTTGGTGGAATGGATTCCCAACCTGTGCTCCACCCCCTAGGTTGTCTGGGGTTGGGTGGTCCCAGCCCGGAGACCAAGATCCTGGGAGAGGAGAGGAAAACACGCAGGACTTGCAGATGGACAGAGGAAGGCAGGTGCCACCTGCAAAGGAGTTGCCCCTCACTCTCTGGCCCACCATCTGCCTGCCCGGCATGGTCATCCCAGGAAAAGGAGACTTGAAACTACTGGTTTCACTCAAGACTTTCACTTCCTGGAGGGGCTTGAGGATGTCTCAAGAGGCAGAGGGGAGACAGAGGAACATGGCAACGCTGAGGGGTTCACAGGCCTGGAAGGCAGTTTGAGGTTCTGGTTACCTGTGCTCAGGGCAGGGAGATCAAAGGTAGCGGGGTGTGTGTGTGTGTGTGTGTGTGTGTAGTAGGGGGCAGTGGGCCACAGAAACTCCATGTGGGGAGAATCCTGGAAACTTTTGTTGTTGCTTGGTTAGGGTTCTGAACTTCCAGTTCCTCCTCTGTGCCACAAGGAGCAAAGCCAGCCACCCAATCCAAGGTCAAAACCAAGGGTGGCATTAGGCCCATAGGCCCAGGAGTTTTGTTTCCCTAGTTAGTATGTGTGTGCATATGCCTATGTGTTAATTAACATCAAAATATCTCTATATAGAGTACACAGCCGATTGCTGCTAGAGGCCCCACCACTCCCTATTGCCTTCCCCCTGGCCCCATTTCCCATATTTATGGTGCCGTATGCATCTGTGTTTGCAACCCCCAGCTTGGAGGTCCTCTAAGGTTCCTTCTAGCTCTACCCTGGAAAGATGATGGCTTGGGATGGAGGGTGACTGGGGCAGAGGGAGGCAGGATTAAATTCTGACCTCTTCTGCAATGGAATTGAGGCCCAGAGGTGGGTCTTTTCCTAGAGAAGAACTCAGAGGCGACTGGCCCCGAGCCCCCAAACAGGCCAATTCCACAAGGGAAAGGAGCAGACGGCACTGGAGCAGCAGCATCTGGGGCAGTGGGTGTGTCCTCCCAGCTCTGGTGCCAGCTCAGACCAAAAGGTGATGAAGCAGCAAGCCTCATGGTTGTTGTGGGACACAACAGCTCCCCTCCAGCACCAGCCTGCTGCTCGCCCTCCCCCTCCCCAGTTCCAGCACCCTCGAGGGTCCTGGCATCTCCATCACAGCTCCCCACCCCAGGGGGCTTGGACCAACCAGCCTCAGGCAGGACAGAGTAGGAAAGCCAAAAGAAGAGCAATATTGTCTCCCATCCCTAGCCACAGGGCTTCGCAGCAGTGGGAGGCAGGTCAGAGGATGCGGGACCAGCACAGCATTGAAATGGCTGGTGCACAGCAGCCTCGTGGGGCACGAGAGACACGGGCAGGCGTCAAGGGACCTGGGTCGTGCTCCGTGCCCGGTAGGCGGGGTGAGCCTGGGTGAGTCCATTTCCCCTTTTTGGTGGCCAATGCCCTCATCTGTTAAATAAGAGGGTCATGCCAGAGCAGTGGCTTTCAAATGAAGCTGACAAGGGCCCCAAATCTCAGAACACGCACAGACAGCTCTTCTGGTGAAAGGTGGCTCCAGGGGCCCAGAGTGCCTCCTCCGCCACTGCACAGAACACAGTTAAACACATGACTCTAGGTGACAGCTTAGGCCCCTGCCTCCAGATACTCTCCGACTTGGCCATTTCGGCTCAGTGCACTTCCCAGATCAGCTCCTTGCATCTGCTCATGTGTCAGCTGCTGAAGGGCTCGACCCTCTGGGATC
>JAQZBX010017948.1:0-35070 GCA_029593785.1 Cabassous unicinctus | reverse complement strand
CATTTTTTAATTGGCTAGATTTACTTTTTATTTTTGAGTTGTAATATCTTATTATATATCATGGCTATTAAACCTTTGTTTGATATGGTGATTGCCAAATATTTTCTCCTATTGAGTCAGCTACATTTTCACCTTTTTGACAAAGTACTTTAAGGTGCAAATGTCTTTAATTTTAAGGCATACCACTTATTTACTTTTTGTTTTGTTGCTTGTGATTTGGGTGTAAGATTTAGAAACTACCTCCTATTCACATAGAATATTTTAGCCTCCTCTCCTTGCTTAACTGTAAGCTCCCTCTGCACAGTGAGAAACTATTTCCCCATCTGTCATCCATCTATTAATTGCTTGATTCCAGTGTACATGTATAGAATTATTAGAGTTATTAATCCATACCCTGATGGGATACAACTTTATGAACTAGAGTAGAGTACTTATGTACAGTTTCTTTAACTTCATTTTACAGACTCCATTCATATCCAATATTACTTCTTTCAGTACTTTTTACCCCATGCCCCATTGTGAGTGCAGAACATGCTATTTTATACAGTTATATAATTTTGCAATTTTTCATTCTATCCTGGGATTCTCTTGACCTTGTAAATGAATTTTGATTTGCATACAAAACCTTCATTGTTATAAAGTTCAATGGATTTAACAAACACATAATGTCATGTGTCTACAATTAACACTATTAAACAGAATAGATTCATGGCTCTAAAATTTCCCTTGTACTTCACTTATTCAACCTTCCTTCACTCTCCCCAATCCCCTTGTAACCAGTGATAATTCTATTGTATCATTGTTTACCCTTACCCAGAAGGTCATATAATTGATATCACACACATATATCATTTTTAGAATGCTTTTTTCAATTACCAAAATTCAGTTAAGGACCATCCTGGTCATTTCTGGCTGGATTGAACATTTATTTCTATCACTGAATAATATTCCATTACATAGATATAGCACAGTGTGTTTATCTGTTCAACTATTGAAAGATATCTTGGTTGCTTTCAGATTTTGAAGATTATAAATAATGCTACCATAAACATTCACGCATGGGTTTTTGTGTGTGGAGTTAAGTTTACATATCAGCCACATATATACAAGGGAACACAATTACTGGATTGTAATGGTAAGATGATATTTAGTTTTACAAGAAATTGTTAAACTGCTTTCTGACTGCACCATGTTGTGTTCTCACTAGCAATGAATGACAGTCATTTTGTTCTACATCCCCAACAGCAATTGGTATTGTCAGTGTTAAGATTTTTACCTATTCTAATAAGCGTGTGGTGATATATCATAGCGGTTTTAATTTTGGAATTTCCTAATGACAAATGATGTTGAGCTTCCTTTTGTATGATTGTTTGTGAAATGTATATCTTCTTATGATAGTATTCTGTTCAGATATTATGCCCATTTTTAATTGGCCATTTGCTTTGTTATTTTGGGGTGTTAAAAGTTCTTTGTATATTTGGATACAAATATTTATCAGATGTGTTTTGTAAATATTTTCTCCAAATCTGTGGATTTTCCTTTCAAAAACTTATCAATATCTTTCATACTGCAGATGCTTTATATTTGAATAAATCCAACTCATAAAATTTCTTCTATCTTGGATCATGCTTTGAGTGGTATACCTAAAAACTTATCACAAACCATGGGCCCCTAGATTTCCTGGTATATATTTTTTAATCAGTAGTATTGATACATATTAATAAAGCATACAATTCATCCAAGGTGTAAAATCAATGGTATTTGCTATAATCACAGAGTTGTGCATTCATCACTTCAATCATTATTAGAGCATTTTCATTATTTCAATAATAATAATATTAAGCAAAAAAGACAAACATACAAGAAAATTCCTCACCTCTCAATCTCTCTATGATTTCCCCACTGTACATAGCTGCTCTTTCTGGCTTTTCTATCCAAATTGTATAATCAATGGCTTTTAGTATAATCACAATTTCATATATACATCATCTAAAAAATTTTAGAACAGTTTCATTACTCCAAAAAGAAAGACTGCAAACTCCTTAGCATTACTTTCTCAGACCTACACAATAACCAATCTCTTTTCATGTTTTTTAATAGATTTATATTTACATTTTATGTAAATGGAATCATACAATATGTAGTACTCTGTGTGTGATCACTTTCACTTATTATAATGTTTTCGTTTTTCTTGTCTGATATTAATATTGTGTAGTATGAAATTATATTTGTTCAGCTTCAAGGAAAAAATGGTCTTATATATGCAATTCTACCCATATTCATATTTCATATAACATATTTATATTTCACATAATATATAATAGTTCATAATAGGGCAGTTATACAGTAATTTTCCTTTTGTGTCTGGATTGCTTCACTCAGCATAATGTCTTCCAGGTTCATCTATGCTTTCCTATGTTACACAATTTCATATATCTTACTGCTACATACTTTTCCATCATGTATATATTCCACAATTTGTTTATCCATTCATCAGTTGATGGAAACCTGGGTTGTTTCCAACTTTTGGCTATCATGAATAATGCTGCTGTGAACATAGGTTTGCAGATATCTATTCATGTCAATGCTCTCAGTTATTCTCAGTATATACCTAACAGTGGTGTGGCCCGGTCACATGGCAAGTCTATATTCAACTTCCTTAGAAACTGGCAAACAGTTCTGTCCAGTGGCTGTACCATTCTTCATTCACACCAACAGTGAATAAGCATTCCTGTCTCTCCACATCCTATGCAACATGTACAGCTTTCTGACTTTTTAATAATGGCCAGTATAATTGGTTTGAAATCATATCTCATTTGATTTTTGATTTGCATTTCCCTAATCACGAGTGATGTTAAATGTTTTTTTCATGTGTTTCTTCCCCATTTGTATTTCTTCTTTGGACAGTTGTCTTTTCAATTCTTTTACCCATTTTTTAATAGTATATTTTGTCTTTTTATTGTTGAGTTGTATGATTTCCTTATATATCATGGATATTAAACCTTTATCAGCTATGTGATTGCCAAATATTTTCCCCATTGAGTCAGCTGCTTTTTCACCCCTTTGACACATCCTTTGAGGTACAAAAGTATTTAATTTTTAGGAGGTCCCCTTTATCTATTTTTTTTCTTTTGTTGCTCATTCTTCTGATGTAAATTTTAAGAAAGTAGCACCTACCACGAGATCTTGAAAATGTTTTCCTCCATTTTCTTCAGGAGTTTTATGGTTGTTGTTTTTATATGTAAGTTCTTAATCCATTCTGAGTTAATTTTTGTATAAAGTGTGAGATAGGGGTCTTCTTTCTTTCTTTTGCATATGGCTTATCCAGTTCTCCAAGCACCATTTCTTGAATGGACTCTTCTGACCTTGCTGGGCGGGCTTAACTGCATTGGCAAAAATTGCTTGACTATGGATGTGAAGGTCAATTTATGAGTTCTTGAATTGATTCCATTGGTCAATTTCTCTGTCCTTATGCCAGTACCATGCTGTTTTTACCACTGTACTTAAGTAATATGCTTTCAAGTCAGGAAGTGAGAGTACTCCAGTTTTGTTCATTTTGAAAAGATTTTTTTTTTTGCTATTCAGAATCACTAACCCTTTCAAATAAATTTGATTGTTGGCTTTTCAATTTCTGCAAAAAAAAAAAAAGGCTATTGGAATTGCATTGAATCTGTAAACCAGTTTTGGTAGAACTGACATCTTAAAAATATTTAGTATTCCAATCCATGAACAGGAAATATCCTTCCATTTATTTAAGGGTTCTGTAGTTTCTTTTACCAGTTTTTTTTTTTTTTTGGAGTTTTCTGAATATGCCCTTCCTTTATGTCCTTTTAAAGTTTATTCTTAAATATTTGATTGTTTTGTCAATAAATGTAATTTTTGTTCTTATTTCCTCCTCAGATTGCACCTCAGTAATGTATAGAAATGTTATTTTTTCATATTAACCTTGTATCCCACCACTTTGCTGAGCTCATTTATTAATTCTAGTAGCTTTCTTGTGGACTTTTCAGGATTTTCAAGATATAGGATCATGTCATCAGCAAATAGAGAAAGTTTAAATTATTCCTTTCCTCTTTAGTGAACTTTATTTCTTTGTGTAGCCTAATTGCTCTAGCTAGAATTTTTAGCACAATAATAATGAATAATAATAATAATAATTGAATAATAATGGTGAGAGTTGGTATACTTGTTTTTATCCTGATCTCAGTGGGAAAGCATTCATTCATTCACCATTGATTACAATGATAGATATAGGTTAACTTTAGAGAGAATCAACAAAACCAAAATTTAGTTCTTTAAAAAGATTGACAAAATCTAAAAACCCTTAGCTAGACTGGCAAAGAAAAAAAGAGAGAAGACAAATAAATAAAATCACAATTGAGAGTGGAGACATTATCACTGAACCCATAGAAACAATATCAATCATAAGAGGATACTATGAAGAACTCTATGCCAAAACCTAGAAAATGTAGATGATATGGACAAATTCCTGGAAACACATGAATCACCTACACTAACTTTAGAAGACATAGAGACCTCGACAAACTAATCACAAGTGAAGAGATTGAAATAGTCATCCAAACCTCCCAAAGATGCAAAGCCGAGGACCAGATGGCTTCAGAGGTGAATTCTACCAATCATTCAAAGATGAGCTAATACCGATCTCGCTCAAGCTCTTCCAAAAAATTGAACAGGAAAGAAGGCTACCAAACTCATTCTATAAAGCCAACATCACCTGAATGCCAAAACCAGATAAAGTTACTATGAAAAAAGAAAATTACAGACAATAACTCTCAGGAATATAGATGCAAAAATCCTCAACAAAATATGTGCAATAAGAATCAAAAAGCAAAGTAAAAGAATTATACACCACGATCAAGTGGGTTTTATCCCAAGTATGCAACACAAGAAAATCAATTAGCATAATAAACCACATTGATAAATTGAAGAAGAAAAATCACATGAGCCTCTCAACTGATGCAGAAAAAGGTATTTGACAAAATACAGTACCCTTTCTTGATAAAAAAAACACTCTGAAAGAGGAATAGAAGGAAGCTTTCTCAATAAGGTAAAGTGCATATATGAAAAATCTAGTATATTTTATTCTATAAATTTTGTTTTCTGTTTTACTTCTATTGTGGATGATTCATTTTTATTTAATTTTGTTTAATATATACAGTCTATGCCCAAGTTCCTTTTTTGTTTCACATGAATGCATCCTCTTGCTCCAGCACTATTTTTGAAAAGACCACATTTTCTCCATGGAATTGCCCTTGCTCCTTTGTGAAAGATCAGTTAACTACATTTGTGTTGGTTTATTTCTGACTGTTTTGACATTAGTTTGTCTATTTCACCAATACTATTGTATGATTACTGTATTTTTATAGTAAGTTTTGAAATCAGGTAGTATGGTTCCAGCAAATTTGCTCTTCTTCAATATTTTTAGTCTTTCTATGTCTTTTTCATTTCCATAGAAACTTGAGAATTAGCTTGTTTATACCAACAAAATGACTTTCTGCCATTTAGAATGAGTTTCAGTTGAAAATATCAATCAGGTTGGGAAGAAATGGCATCTTAACTTCATGTCATCCAGTCCCTGAAGATGGAGTACATTTATTTATTTATTTTTAACTTTTTACTGTAGTAGGCTGCATGACTCATGTGACTCAAAATTTCCCATTTTCATCATTTTAAAGTGAAAATTTTGTAATATTATTTACATTCAAAACTTCGTAGTATGATCACCAATATACATTGTCCCAACTTTCTCATCACAGGGTACAAAATGACTGACCATAATGTTTTTTGGTTAAAATATATCTGAGAGAACTTGTAGTGGAAAATATTGCTTTACAAAAATATTTTCAAGTATAGATAATGATGTCTAGTCAGCACAATCCTCAAGGAGAAGCAGGAGTATTTGTTTTCCCAACAATTTCAGATAAAGTTCTTTTAAGCTATATATAGTCAATAAGGAATAATTAATAAATGCATTTACAAACTATTGCATTTATGTTAATTTACTGATCACTGTGTCTGGCTAAATTTCTATTGCTCTGGGTCCTTTTCAACAATTCTATCCATTACACAGATTCAGAAAACCAAAAATGAGTCTCAGAATTTATCTTCCTGGAACTGTAAGAAATAAGGAAGTGTATTCTTTCTTCTTCAGACTATTCTTGTCTATGTAACTGGTTACATTCATGGGAAATTTGCTCATAAACTTGGGCGATATCTCAAACTCCCACTTCCACCCAACCATATACTTTTCTTATCTAACCTATATTTTGTAGATATCTTTTTCACCTCCATCAATTTACCAAAGATGCTCATGAACATTCAGACAGAGTGTGAAGTCATAGCGTATGAAAACTGTCTCAGACAGATTTATGTTTCCATACATTTTGGAGGAATAGACAACTTCTTTCTCATTTCGATAGACTAGGAGCACTTTGTTTTTCCATATTTAAAAAATTACTTCCTGATATTTAAAATGGGATTGTCTTGACTTTATAGATAAAAACCCTCCTGATAAAAACCCTTCAAAATATAGGAACAGAAAGAAACTTCCTCAATATAAAAAATTGTATATATTAAAAAACCCACAGCTAACATCATATTCAATGGTGAAATCATAAAAGCTTTCACTCTAAGACCTGGAACAAGACAAAAATGCCCACTGTCACCGTTCTTACTTAACATTGTGTTAAAAGTACTTGCTCAAGCACTTAGGCAAGAAAAAGTTATAAAAGTCATTTAAATTGAAAAGGAAGAAGTAAAAATTTCACTACTTGCAGATGGCATGATCCTATATATAGAAAGCTGTGAGAAAGTTACAGTAAAGCTTCTAGAGGTCATAAATGAGTTCAGTAAAATAGCAGGTTATTAGATTCATGTGAAAAAATTTGTAGTATTTCTGTACACCAATAAAGAGAAATCTGAGGAGGAAATCAGGGAAAAAATTCCCATTTGCAATAGAAACAAAAATAAACAAATACCTAGAAATAAATTTGAAGATGTAAATGACTTGTATTCCAAAAACTACACATCACTCTTAAAGGAAATCAAAGACCTAAATATATGGAAGATTATTCCCTGTTCATGGATAGAAAGACTAAACCTCATTAAGATGTCCATCCTACTCAAACTTATTTACAGATTTAATACAGTCCCAATAAAAATTGCTACAGCATTTTTTACTGAATTGGAATAGGTAACTATGAAATTTATTTGAAATGGCAAGAGGCCCTAAATAGACAAAGACATATTGATAAAGAAAAATGAAATTAGAAGAATCACTCTACCTGGATTTAAAACAAACTACAAAGCCACAGTGTTCAAAACTGCAAGGTATTTGCACAAGAATAGACATACTGACCAATGGAACTGAATTGAGAATTCTGATATAGATAATCACATATATAGTCACATGATATTTGACAGGCCACCAAGCCCTTTCAAATGGGAAAGTTTGGTTCCTTCAACAAATGCTGCTTGGAGAACTAGATATCCATATCCAAAAGAATGAGAGAGGAACACCATCTCACAACTTATACAAAAATCAAATCAAGATGGATCAAAGATCTAATTATAAGAGCCAAGACCTTAAAGATTTTGGAAGATAATGTAGAGAAGAATCTACAGGATATAGTCTTTGGAAATTGTTTCATAAATTTTACACCCAAAGAATGAGCAATGAGAGAAAAAATGGATTAATGGGACCTCCCCAAATTAAAACATGTGCACCTCAAAGAGTTTTTCAAGAAAGTGGAAAGGCAGCCTACTCAATGTGAGAAAATATTTGGTAACTACCTATCTGATAGCGGCCTAATATCTAGCATATAAAAAGAAATTTTACATCTCTAAAATAAAAAGACAAACAACCCACTTGAAAAACAGTCAGGTCATTTGAATGGACTTCTCCAAAGAAGAAATACAAATGGCTAAAAAGCACCTGATAAGACATTCAACATCACTACCTATTAGTGAAACTCTGGTCAAAAGTACAATGAGATATCATCTTGCACTCATTATACTGGAGGCTCTTTAAAAAAGAGAAGATGGGAAGAAGGTGTTGCTCAATGGATAGAGCTCCCGTTTACCATATGGGAGACCCTGAGGTTGCTTCCCGGGGCCTCCTTGTGAGGGCAGGCCAGCCGGCCCGCGTGGCACGATAGGCTGATGCAGCAAGACCTCACAGCAGGAAGCGGGTGTGGCTCAATCGATAGAGCCCCCATTTACCATGTGGGAGGCCCCGGGTTCACTTCCCGGGGCCTCCTTGTGAGAGCAGGCTGGCCCGTGTGGTGCAGTGGGCTCATGCAGCAGGACCTCACAGCAAGGGGGAGATAAGCAGACATGGAAGAAACACACAGCGAATGGACACAGTAAAACACAAGCAGCAAGGGGGGGATAAATAAATAAATAAATAAATCTTAAAAAAAAAAAAAAGAGTAGACTACAAATGTTGGAGAGGATGTAGAGGAATGGGAACCCTTAACAACTCCTGGTGGGAATGTAGAATGGTGCAGCCATTGTGGAGGAGAGTTTGGTGGTTCCTCAGAAGACTAACTATAGAACTGCCAAAGGTTCCAGCAATCCCACTGCTGGGTATATACCCAGAGGAATTGAAAGCAGGGACATAAACACATATATGTACACCCATGCTCATAACAGCACTATTCACTATTGCTAAAAGTTAGAAACAACACAAATGAGGTCAACAGATGAATGAATATACAAATTGTGGTATACGTATGCAATGGAATATTACCCAGCTGTAAGAAGGAATCCAGTATTAACACACGAGATAAAATGGATGAATCTTGAAGACCTTATGTTGAATGAAGCAAGCCAGGCACTGAAGGACAAATATTAGATGATCTCACTGATATGAATTAAGAAAATTCAGGAGATTCACAGAGCTTGAGTCTGGAAGATAGGTTTACAGTTGACAGAAAGGGAGAAGAAGGTTGTGAGCCAAAGCCCATATGAGCAAAATCTATGTTACAATGGAATTGTGTGTTTGTGCAGTGGATGAGCATGACAGTGGTACACTGATGTTACTGGGTTGGGTGGTGATGGTTTGTGAGGGGTATAGGGTGGAAAGGTTTGGCTGGGTTGCCCATGGAACTGAGGGGAGGTTTGGTGGAGGGACCAGGTGAACACTAGGGATTTGCGGGTAGGAGGTTGAAACTACAATGTTGGGAATATTTTTTGGCAATATGGCAGGGATGGATTACTGGTTTAGGCTGTTGGATGTGGGGGGCATTCAGGTCAGGGCACACCTGAGGCAGGCTTCTAGGGAGTGTGTGAGTGTTCATCATGTCATAGTGTGTTGTATCAGTGGGTGAAGAACCACATAATGATTGGGAAGGTGTTGGACTCCCATCCTGGAGAGTCCTGCTGTGTTCTCAAATTGAGGGGTTTGTGTCTCTTGAAAGTATAGGCAGGGCCAATAGGGGAATATAAGGCAGTATGTCAGGCTATTGTAGGTAATTATGAATTTTGTTCTTCAAGGAGTGAAGCTTGGTGGTTGCCATAGTTCCTGTGGGGAAGGGGACAGAGGAATGGAGTGGATGGAAAATGGGGCATTTTTGAGGGAAATGGAAGTTTCCTGCACGGTCTTGCAATAATGGATACAGGCCGTGTTAAATTTCATTAAAGTTTATAGAAGTGTTTGGTCCAAAATGTAAACAATAATGTAGATAATTGACCATGGTTGGTAGCAATGTTTCAATATTTTTACATCTATAGTAAAAAATGTACCATCCATTTGAAAAATGTTATTAAGAGGGGAAGGGGAACAAGGTGGAGGATGTTGGGTATATGAGAATGCCCTATGTTCTGTATGTGACTTTTCTGTAACATAAATCTTTGAAGACAAAATGGAAAAAAACATAAGACACTGGGGGAATAAAGAGAAGAAAATGTGACTGTGCATACAAGATAATAGATCTCACAATAATGAAAGAAAAAATGTCAATATTTTTTTAATTTTATATTTTTAATTATTTTTATTATTCCATTTTTTTAAGTTTTGTATTTTATTTTTAAAGCTATCATTATCTCATTTTCATATTAACTGAATTTGGCTATTTTCTTAGCTTCATTTTTGAAAACGTTCTGAATCACAGAGGGATTGCAACTGTAGCATGGGACGATCATTAGTTTAGGGTATTAGTGATGGGGAATTCATGGGAGGAAGTTCACTTGGGGCATACCTATAAGTCATATAAATGTGTTCAAGTGTTCATGGAGCATTGCCAACATAGGTTCAGATTCACACTATAACCAAGAGATTATCAAATTCCCATGCTGTGGAGCTCTGTCACTTTCTCTAATGGCACAACAAGTATCCCCCTAATACAGTGGCAGTGACTAGTAAAGGAGGAAGGACTATTCATGGGCCCTTGATATTGGTAAATGCACTTATGAACATTTACTTTTGAAGTTGAAACTTAACCTAGTGTTATAGGGTGCCTAAGAGTTACCTCCTGAGAGCCTCCTTTTTGCTTAAATGTAGCCTTTCTTTAATCTGTACTTATCATATAAATGTATTACCTACCCGCCAGTGTGGGACCTGATTCCCAGGGATGAGCCTCCCTGGCACCAAGAGATTACTACCAAGCACCAACTAGCAATGTAACTGGAGAAAGACATTATTCAGAAGGGGGAAAGTGTAAAAGCAAATGAGTTTATATGGCTAAAAGACTTCAAAGATCACTGGGGGGTCTTTTCAAGGGTTACACTTTTGTACATCTCAGTAGGATCTCATTGACTGCCAAAGTAAACATTGCCTCAAATAGTGGTGACAGCCAGGCACTATAGTGTCCTGCCATTGAACCCTACTTGGGAACTTATGCTCTCCAGCATGACAGAGTTGGACTCAGGTGTGGTTTACCTAGATATGTAACTTCTGTTACATCTATTTGAACCTACAGTTAGTGCTAGAGTTGATAGGTGTATATCCAAGAGACTTAAATCTTTGGGTGTCCATGTGCCAGCTGGGCCCTGAATCTCAACAGAGTTGTACCACCTACTCTACAATTCATTAGGCTCACAAAAGGACAGCTAATAAGTAGATGATGATGGACAATGCCCACCCCAAGGAACAGAGAGTTTCTGCAACTACAAGCAAGACAGTCCCATCATCGGCCCCATGGAATCTAAGCCCCCTCTCACTTAGAGTGGGAGTGGGCATCACCATCTCAGAATCCTCAGGATTGGGGAATGAACTATGGACTAGAATGGACTTATTGTTATTTTACTAAAGACTTATTGTGATTCTAGCAATTGAAGAAATTTTATCATTGATGTGGAGGCTTTGGCCACTGGAGGTTCTGAAGGGAAGAGAGGGATAAACAGTTGTAATATGGGGACATTTTCAGAACTTGGGAATTGTCTTGAAAGACATTGCAATGACAGATACAAGCCATTATTTATCTTGTCATAACTTACAAAATTGTGCAGCAGTGTAAAGTACAATATAAAGTATATTCCACACTTAGTGGTAATTCTCCAAAATGTGTTCACCAATTGTTACAAATGTATCACAGTAATGAAGGATGTTGTTAATGTGGGTTGGGAGTGGGGTATATGGGAATCCCCTATGTTTTTTATTTAACATTTATGTAATCAATGTAACTTTTAAAAAATAAAAAACTACATTTAAAAATAAACATTTACTGGGATCCAACCGTCCAAAATTTAGACAAGGGAACACTTTCTATTGAAGATTATTTATCCAGAGTGGTTGAAGTGACAATAAACACTCTCAGGTTCAGGCAATGCCATTTAAACTAGGAAATGGTACAAAGCTGTAACAGATCTATGACATCTTATAATGCACCATAATAATGCAGCCAGTGTCAAAGCAAGTAAAAACACAGGAGCAATGAATTCATCCTCCACTGCCAAGAGTTGAGTTTCCAAGAGAAGCAAATGACAGAGTAAGAGTATTGAACGTGAAGGTCCTGGATTTCATCTACTAGTGGTCTTCCATCAATTTCAATATTCTCATTTCCCCTCGCTTCCATATCTCCCTTCCCAGAATAATTAGAAACTCCGACAGAGCACCAACATAATCCCAACTATATTTACTTATCTGTTTAATCCCCTTGATTTTCTAGAATGGAGATACATTTTATCTATTGTCTATGGAGAAAACAGCCAGTGGAACAAAAATGTTGAGAGTATGTTGAAACGTCAGTTTATGAGACATATATTTTCAAATTGGTTATTGACATGGGAAAAGGTAATTTTTAATTGGTGGAAAAGGGTATACTGAAACCTTTAATTGGCAAGTTTTCTTTTATTACTGAGATTAAATATATTTTGGTTTATGAGCCATTCACATTCTCCATTGTAAATTGCACTTGTTTATGCGTTTGTACCCTTGAGTCTGAGTATTTTTTTCTTATTTTAAAATTATATTCTTTTCAACGTGGTGAAAATGCCCCCATCTTACACCTATTCTTCCTTCTCCCTCACCTCAGAACCTTTGATGGCCACTGCCTTTGTATCAATTATGCAGAACTGCAGTTTTTCCACAAGTATTGGTGCTCATAATTTATTTTATGTCTGCATAAATGTAATTAAGTAGGAATGTTTGAGAGGTAATTAAACTTTCTGTGGTCCAATTTATCTGTGTTACATGTGTTTTTCCTATTGTATTTCAATCTCAGAAAGTTTTTTTTTCACTTTTTATTTCAATTGCCATCTCATTTTCACATCTCTATTTCCCTAATTCTATCGTTTCCTATTTTGTTTAGATGTATTTCTAAATGTTCCATTAGCATCTGACATTATTTGGAAAGAATTATTTTTGGACCAAATATCTTTCACCTTCATTCTATTCAGAGGCAATTTTGAATTCATATGTCTTTATGTGGTTGAAATGATAAAATTTGTTACTGTTTCCTCCATGCACTTTTAAAAAGTGTATTTGTATCTTCATTTATTTCCAGGTTCTTTTCTATTAAATTATTAATCTACATCGATTATATTAAATATTATTTTCCATTTTGTCTTTCAGAATGTAGATTTAGATATTTCATTCAATTTTGTCTAATATAGTTGTTTTGAAACTGGTTTCATTCTCCCTGACACTTTTCCAATTCACAAATTCACATTTTCTTCAAATTTGCTGTTCACACACCTTGCTGAAAAAATAGAACAAAGCAGGTGTAGTCCCTGATCATTTGGATCATACATTTTACTGGGGAAATGAGAGTACAAATCCCTTAAATTCCTCATGGAACCATTATATGAACAAAGATAAATGAGAGTAAGAACACTGATCTTCATGGTTTGTCCCAAATATTAGAGAGGATGGTCTAGGAAGAACTTGCCTTCATGGACAAGGAACAGAACCAGGACTAGAGTGTGCCCTTTAGATTTGTCAGTAAAAGAGGTCAAAACTCAAAGCCTTAAAATAATAAAAGATCACTGCACAAGAAACTGGGTGAAGGACCTGCTTCATCCACTTTGGTTCTATAAAAAATACTACTGTGATCAAATAAATACAGGACAGGTACAGGAATAGCAGGTAGATTAGGACGTGATGTGGAGACCATCACAAGGCAGGTGCAGCAAGAACACCTGCTCCATCTGTGGTCCTTGAGCCTGAAGGAGCCTTGGCTCCCATGCAGGCTGCTAAGCCCCTCTCAAAACTATCTCTTCCATTTGGCTCTCTATTCATAGGAAATCTTCCCATTATCAGGGACTGTAGTTTTTTTAAAAATGTTCTTGCATTTAGTTGAGTGGTTTACAAAATTTTGACCATGTATCAGAGTCAGGAAAACACTTAAACTTGTGATTTGCAATGAGGAGATAGACACACATGTTTGCCTGAATGAAGATAATCATACATCTATTTTCAGTGTACCCTTAGTATGTATGAGGCACTTTTACATTTCTTATGGAGAATTTTACTCTATTTTATATATAGTATTTACCCCTCCCATATTAAATCTACTCTCACAAAACTTGCCTGTAATATGTCTTCCATATGTATTTGAGCAATACTCTGCTTCTTTTCTTTCTTTCAGCACTGGCATTTCTTTGAAATCACATTCTTCATTCATTCTCACAAAGTGTTTTTAATCAGCTACTCTTATAACCAGGCACCAACTGACCAGGTCTAGTGAGGGGGAAGTATGCAGAATATTACAACATTACTCAAGGCACTCACATATGATTTGTCTGGGAACACAAAGAGGAAACACATGGGTGTTAATAAAAGCACACCATCTTCCTTCCTGCCATCCAAATTATGTGCCCAGAAGAATTCATCACCTTTCCCTAAGGATGTTAAGAATAAGGTTCAAAAAGAGATAATGCCAGATGATCCTGAAAGGGTGCAGGAGTTTCCAAAAGGAACAGGAGTGAACAACTTCAAATTGACTGTTGCAGAGACCTCAGGAAGAGGGAAGTAGAACAATAAATCACTAAATATGGAAAATATGGGGTTCTGGAAAAGGTGCAAATCAAGTTCAAATTGAAAGATGGAATTGGGGGTATAAGGTAAAGGAAGAATGAGACTTTTAAGAAGTAGAAGAGAATTCAGTTTCATTTCATTACCAGTCATAACCACTCATTTACTAGCTGGAGGGACTTATGTAAAGCATTTCGTATATTGATTATCTGTTAACCATCTTAGGAGGATGGATGCCATATTCCCTATTATATATGGGATGGTATTAAGATTTAGAATGGTTCAGCTCTTATCATTCTATTACTAAGGAAAATAATTATTTTAAATTATTTATATTTAGTCATTAAGTAAGAAATCTTGATTTCAAGTTGCTAGATGTTTTATGTACTTCGGTGCAGGACTGGGTTGCATGTTATGCATTTTTTAAAATGCTGTCTCCATTCCTCTAAATAAAATATCTGCCCTTTCTCTAAATTCCTTCTTAATCACTGAAGATTTCATTAGTGTGCAATCTATGTATTGACTCCATCTTCTACTTTTTATTGCTTTAATGTTTGAACCTCTGTTTAAGCTTCATGATGAAACAATGACTTAAACAAAAGCTTGAAATTCAGCACAATGATTCCCCTGGGAATGAAGTGTTCTGAGACAGGGCACAAGTTACTCCTGATCAAACATTCATGTCCATTCAACATCCATTGCTTACCATAAATGGAATCTCAAAAGTAGTCTCTTTTTAATACACTTATCTGAAATCACGTGGACTAACATTGTGATCATGAATTCTGTCTTCAATTATCAAAAGAAATCCTAAAAGTAAGTTGCACGTGATTATTCTGATTGGCTCAAGTTTTGTTCACAATTGACATCATTTAGCTATTGCTGAATAACAGGTCATCACAAAATAAATGATTTAAGACTAGAGCCATTGTGGTTGTACTTGTATTGAACTCTGCAGAGCTCCTCATGGGCTGTAATCAGCTGTGTTGGCAGGCACGTCTTTGCTGATTCTGTCTGGACCTGCTTTCATACTTCTGGCTTTTCTGAATAGAGGCTGGATTAAGGTGGCCTTTACTGAGACAGTTGGTATCTGTTGCACATGTACCATCATCTTCCACCAGGTAGGCTGGAACTGTGCACTGACAGTCTCAGGGTTCCATGAATGATCAGGAGAAACACCTCAACATCTCCTGAGGCATTTTGTCACTTCCACTATATTCTCTTAGTCAAAATGAACATTTGACAGGCTGTTAGATTGGGGAGGGTGAGTTGCATTGTCCAGAGAACTGGGGGAGGGACTAGGTGAACACTGGCAATTTGCATGTATGTGGTTGAAAATACAAAGTTAAGAATGCTCTTATGGCAATACGATGAGGAATGGTTACTGACTTAGGGTGTTGGATGGGATGGCATTCAGGTCAGGGTGCACCTGGAGCAGGCTTCTAGGGAGTGTGTTAGTGATCATATTGTCATAATGTGTTGTATCAGTGGGTGGAGACCCAGATAATGAGAGGGAAGGAGTTGGACTCCTATCCTGGGGAGGACCGATATGTTCACAAAGAGAAGAGTAGGAATCTGTCGAGAGCATGGACAGCTCCTAATAGGGGAAGAAAAACCAGTCTGTCAAGACCTCAGTGTTATTGCAAGTAACTATGAATCTTGTCATCCAAGGAGTGAAGCTGAGGGAAGGGGTCGCTGTGAGCCCTAAGGGGACAGGGAGGGAGAAATAGAATAGGTGGAACAGGGAGTATTTAGTGGGCAATGGAAGTGTTCTACATGAACGTGCAATGATGGATGCAGGCCATGTTAAATACCATCAAAATTTATAAAAGTGTACTTTCTAAAATGCAAACCATAATGTAAACCATTGACCATGATTAGTAGCTATGTTTCAGTATTTGTATATCAGTTGTCAAAGGTACCATCCACATATAAATAGGTATTAATATGGGAATGGGGAAAAGAGAGGGAATGTTGGGTATATTGGAGTCCCCTTTATTCTGTCTCTGACTTTACTGTGACCTAAAACTTCTTTGAAAATAAAATGAAAAACGTAACACACTGGGTAATAAATGGAAGAAAATGTCACTGTACATTCAGGACAAAAGTTATTACAGTGAGGAAAGGCAAAATGTCAAAAGAAATTTTAAATATTTTTCATTATTTTTGATATTCCAATCTTTTAATTTAATTTTTTGTTTTTTTTTTAAATTTTATGTATTTTATTTCTCTTTAAAAGTGTTTTTATTCTTTAAAAGATACTTAGATTATATAAATGTTACACAAAAAATATAAAGATTCCCATATGACCCACTTCCTACACGTCCAACAACCTTCCACATAAACATCCTTCATTTTTGTGGCATATTAATTGCACTTGATAAACACACCCAGGGCCTTTGCCATTAAGCATGGACCATAGTTCACATTGTAGTCTACACTCTCTCCCACACAGTTGTGCATGTTGTGTGATGATATAAAATGACCTATATCTGTCATTGCATTGTCACTTAGGATGATTCCCAAGTCCAGAAAAAGCCCCCATATTATAACTATTTTTCCCTCTCTCTGCCCCCATAGCCTCCAGTGGCTACTGGCACCACATCAACGTCATTTCTTCCAATGCTAGAATCACAGTATGTCTATAGTAGAATACCGGTAAGTCCACTCTAGTCCGTAGCACTTCCCTTAATCCTGAGGATTCTGGGATGGTAATATCCACTATCCTGCCTGCAGCTGCAGACTCTCACTATTCCCTGGGATGGCCATTGTCCATCATCATCTCCCCCGCCAGTTGCCCTGGGTGAGTCCAATGAGCTAAAGAGTAGGTGTTGCAACTCCACCGAGGTTCCAGGTCCAGCTGGCACATGGACAGCACAAAGACTCGAGTCTCTGGAGACACATCTACAAACTCCAGTACCAAGTATAGGTTTAAATAGAAGGGACAGATGAGCCATGTGCAGGGAAGACATAATTGAGTCCACTTCTGTCACTCTTAGGAGCACAAATTCCAAAGTAGGGCCCACTGGCAAGGCACCAAACTCCAGAGCTATTTGCCCTGACCATAGTACTTGGGTGTCTCCAGAGCCTTCAGGGGCCCAATGAAGTAAAATGTTTTCCCACACTACAAACTCCAAAACAATTAATGATCTTTCTGGGGTTGTTGGAGTACTTGAGACCCTTCATCCGACATTTAGCTTAGATATTAGAACCATTGTATGTGTTAATCAGGAATGGTCATGCATGGGATTGGGAGGATCACAAGCAGGTTGCTTTGAAGAAATTAAAAGAACAATAACACAGGCACAAGCAGTAAGAGGTGTGAACCTTGACTAACCCTGTGAATTGGATGGGGCCAACACTGAAATTGGCTTTGGGTGGGGATTGTGACAAAGGCAACATTCCAGACAAATATCCCCTTGGGTTTTAGTTACAATTATTTTTTTGATTAAATAAAGTTGCCTTTGCATAGCATTTAGAGTTTCTGCCCCTTCTTTAACAAAACGTCATTCGTAGATTGATAGGTACTTGGGTGGCTTCCATTTTTTGGTAATTGTGAATAATATTGCTATGAACCTCGATATACAAGTAACTCTTCAACTCCTTACTTTCAATTCTTTAGGTCTATACCTAGAAGTGGGGTTGCCTGGGTATGTAGTAATTCATTTCTTAGCTTTCTGGCAAACCACCTAACTGTCTTCCACAGTGGCTGCTCCATTTTGCACGCACACCAACAATGAATGAGTTTTCTTATCTCTGCACATTTTAAATACATTTTTTCATTTACATTTTGATAACTTTTTATTTGATTAACATTATTGTACCTTAATGACAAATGAGGGCAAAAGAGCTTACAGATGGTAGGTAATTAACTGATTGTCACAGAGGAGGTGAAGAGGCAGAGACAGATCTTAAACCCAGAGCTGTCTAAAGCAAGGCAACTCCCTTAGGCATCACATTATATTGACGTGAGTGAATCATGATAAAATTGTTAAAACTTAAAGGAATCAATTATCTTTTTATTTTAAAATCCCTCTCCTGGAGGTCTGCTCTCTGAAAATGGAAGGTCAGTATTTGTTGGATGCAACCTTAAAACAAAACATCAAAAAGTAAGACGCTTACATGGATAAAACACCTTCCAGTGGCAATCCAGTTTCTATAATTTAACACTCCTCATGATGACTGGGTATTTCTAACTATTTTGTAAACTTATGATGTGAAGCTAGGTTTCTTGGATGATTTAATTTTACTTTTTGAATTTTGAGTATATTTTAATATAAGTTACTTGGATTTTCTGTCTGAAACATTTCTTCACAACCTTTGGATTTTTAACTTCTTAAGTATAATTTACTCTTATTTAAAACATTTTAAATGTCCACATAATTATGCTTTGTAATATCCAATATGTTGAACATTATATAAATGTTCTAAATGCATTCCTTAGTTTTTCAACTATTGGTCATTTTTTATAATGTTTTTAACATCTAGTTTTAAATGGGCATATGTCTATCAATTATGTTTTCTTTTATTCCTTTGTATTTCTTTCATCTTAATTTATTCTCATATAGTTAATCTATACTTTCTTCTAGTAATCTTATGCTGTTTTTTAACTTTCCTCCAATGTCAATTTACTATAGTAATTAGTGTTAAGGTAGGAATTTAACTTTACTTTGCTGCTAAACAAATGACTGATAGTACAAACACCATTTATTTCAAATCCTCCTTACCTCATTTATTTTGAGATCACTTTTATACTATAATCACTCCTTATTATACTGGATTTAATTGAAATTATTCTGAATTGATCTATCTATTTAGATGTAAGCCAGTTTTCCAAATTTTGATAAACTCAGCTTTTTACACAGTTCAATTAAAACAATACCAAATGCCCTCCTCTTTGCTCCACATTTTGAAAATTATCTTGCCAAATTATTCTAGGTGCAAAATCCTTGCCTTTCCCATATCCATGCTGGCCTTTTTCCTTTAGAGATCACTGAATTTTTTGTTGAGTGTGGTGGCAATATACTTAGCTCTAAACCACAATCTCACAGCCATGCCAGGAATCCAGGGCTTATTATGTGTATTTGTTTCTTAATTTTGCTTTAACAAGTTACCACAATCCTTGTGCCTTAAAACAATAAAAAACAGCAGGGCTCTGTTCTTTGTTGGAGTCTATAAGAAGAATCCCCTTTTCTTGCTTCTCCAGCTTGTAGCTGCTCGACACTTTCCTTGCATCATAGGCCCTGACATCACCAAGCCAGAAAAAAAATGTCCTTTGAGTTTTTCTCACATTTTGAAAGTCACTTTTCTGCCTTTCTCATTCCAGCCTAATAATCCAAGATAATCTCCATAAATAAAGTCAGTTGATTAGCAACATTAACAGTATCTGCTAACTTACTTCCTCTCCAACTTGTAACATAACATATTATGGTTCCTGGAATTAGTACATAGATATCCTTGGAAGGTCATTTTTATTTCTACCATATCATGTGCAACATTTTGGCTAGAGAAATGTAATCTGATTTCTGTTATAGTTACTAGGAAAATATGTATAATCTTAATTTAAAAATACAGAAAAAAATGAGACTTGTAAGCAGAATATTGACAAAAGTCAGACACATAAAAAGATAAATTACATGATGCATTTTTATAAAGGTCAAATAGGGCAGAAATAACTTCTGCTGCTTGAATTCTTCAAAGTGGTCACCCTGGGTTTAGGACAGCAACAAGAAACAGAGAATCCTCTTGGAATCTGGCCATGATCTGCATTTTTCTGGCTTCTGGATACAGAGCTTATTTTAGTTATTGAGAATTCACTGAATTTATGATAGGGCACTTTCCCATATATATGTGATAGTTGAATGAATGGAATTCCTTTCAAAGTTCAACTTATACTCTCTATTTGCCAAGCTGCTGTTGCAAATAACTCACAGTAGTCTAGCTTACAAACAGAAAATTTTTGGCTCACAATTTTAAGGGTAGAAGAAGTCCAAAATCATATTGCTTAGGGTCAGTGATCCAAGGGTTTATTGACTTGTATACTGGCATCACATAACATAGTGGTATCTCCTTTCTCTTTAGGCTTCCTTTGACTTCTGTCTTCGGATTCAGCCCAGTGTCATCTTAGCATTTATTTTTAGGAGGTGCCAGTGAATGAACCCAGGACCTTGTACATGGGAAGCAGATGCTCAACCACTGACCTACATCTGCTCACCAATAAGAGCTGGCTTTTTTCATTTGTATATTTGTTTGCTTTCAGGAGGTACCAGGGATCAAACATGGGACAGTGTACATGGGAAGAAGGCACTCAACCACTTGAGCTATATCCGCTCCATCATCCCAGAGTTTTTCTTACTCTGGGTTCCAGTTTCTATTTTTACATCTGAATTTATTTTGCTTATATAGGATTCTAGTAACCTGGAAAAAGACCCAACCACATTTAGTTGGGCCACAACCTAATAAAAATAGCATTTTCATGAGACCTTATTTACAATGGTTAATGTGGACTAAGGATATATCTAATTTGGGTGCATAATTCAATCTACTTCATCCTTCTATAGTAAGAAATTGTAGAATGCAATATTTGGGAGAGTTGCCTATCATTTGTCCATCTCTGTGTTCCTGGATTTACTGTAGATAAATCCATCATCCCTCCATACTGCTTCCCACAGAACTTCCTGAGCTCCTCTGGATAATATTGTATAAGTGAAAAAAAGATTTCTCTGGCTTTTTTTTTAATCAATAAGCCAGACATGAGGTCCCTGCTTTCACTGTGGTAACTGGAAGGAAAAAGGTTTAATTTTACTTAACCTAAGAATGGTGAACTGGAGATGAGGGAAAGGGAAGTAATTTTTATATTTGAGTGAGCCATGACATTCTGAAATAGAATTTCCATGGCTGCATATTAAATATTTAGTTTGTCTCTCTCTTTCTTCAAAACAAAATTAACTCAGGTGCTGGGTTTCTGGTGGAAGCCTTGGGCCTTAAAGAGTCCCTATAAAACTTTACTCAGTTGTTTATATGTTTGGACGACAGTCTGCAGAGATGAAATTTGAGAGTCCACAAATTTGAAACTTTTTCAGAATGCATCTATGTTTCATGGGAATGTGCAAGTCTTCATATCACAAAGTGGAGATCTTAATGCACTTTGAGTTTATTTATTTATTTTTTGTCTTTTATAAAACATATTTATTTGGGGTAGAAGTTTACAGTTACCAGGCTATAAAGTATAAGCTACTTCCTTCACCAGAGTCTGTTGCCACATGTTGGAGCAAGATGGCTGCCAATGTCTGCAAGGGTTCAGGCTTCCTGGGTTCCTCTCTTCCTGGGGTTCATTTCTTTTTGGGCTTAGCTTCTCTGCTTTCTCCACAAGGCCAGCTATAGACTATCAGGAGAATGTCTCATCACTCTTCATGAGGCTTCTGCCTGTGTTTAATGGAGACTTCGCTCCTTCCTCAAGTACTGTTTCTCTGTGTGTTTTCTTCTTGGTCTCCAGGATCAAAACTCCAACCTCTCTTCTCTATGGTGCAGTTTCTTTGTGAGTCCCTGCCCACCAAAGAGGCGGGGACTCAAGGTCCTACTTATGTGACCCAATCAAAGCCTTAATCATTATTTAATCCAGTAAAAGTGAAGCATCTAAATCCAATATAATCTAATATACCCAGAGGAAATGACCAGTTCACAAACATAATCCAAAATCTGTTTTTGGAAGTCATAAATATTGCCAAACTGCTACATCCCCCATTATTAATACAGTCCATCTTTGGCATAGGTGCATTAATATTACAGTATTGCTGTTAACCACAGTCTATTGTCATAGCAGTAGTATTTTTCCCATGCTTCTCCACATTCCCACCACCCTGCCATAGTGACATACATCTGCTCTAGCTCACAGAAAGACACTCTTTCTTCTATACCATCAACCACAATTCTCATCCACCTCTGGGTTCACTGTGTTATTCAGAACCTAGATTATTCTCTAGCTTTCTTTCAACTGACTTTTTTTTTTAGCTTGGTATATTCATTGCAACTGATGAACACATTTTGGAGTATTGCCACTAAGCATGGGTTAAATTTTACATTGCAGTTTACACTGTCTGCCTCCCAATTCTGCAGGTTATGGAAAGATATATAATGGCTTATATCTGTCATTGCAATGTCATTCAGGACAATCCCTAAGTCCCAAAATTGCCCCCACATTATAACTGTTTTTCCCTCTCCTTGTGCTCAGAACCTCCAGTGGCCACTGCCTCCACATCAATGATATAATTTCTTCTATTGTTAGGATCACAATATGTGTATAGTAGAATACCAGTAAGTCCACTCTAGTCCATTGTTCATTCACCAGTCCTAAAGAATCCTGTGATGTTGCTGTCCACTGTACCTCTAATTGAGAGTGGCTGTGATCCATTAGGGATGATGGATGGGACTCACTTGCTTGCAGTTGTAGACTCTTTCCCTTCCTTGGTATGGTAGTTGTCCATCATCACCTCCTTGTTAGTTGTCCTAGGTGACACCAATGAAGTGGAGAGTAAGTGTTGCAACTCTGTTGTGAATTGAGGCCCAGGTGGCACATGGACAGCCCAAAGATTTAAGTCTCTTGGAAGTGTACCTATTAACCTTAGTACTAATTATAGAATAAAAGAAAAGAAAAGAAGAGCCATTTGTAGGGAAAACACAAATTGGTCCAACTCTGTCACTCTGAGATGCATAAATTCCAAAGTAGTGTCCTCTGGCAAAGCACCAAACTCCTGAGCTATCTGGCCTGACTATAGTGTCTGGATGTCTCCAGAGCCCTCAGGAGCCCCACTCTATGGGGTAGTAACTACTTTGGAAGTCAATGAGATCCTGCAGAGTTATGCATGAGTGTAACCTCTGGAATGACCTCGTGACTCACTTTGAATTCTCATCCATATAAACTAATTTGTCTTTACCTTTCCCCCTTTTATTTGAGGTCTTTTTCCAGTTGCATAGCTAGTTGGTGCTTGGTAGTAATCCCTTGGTGCAAGTGAGGCTCATCCCCAGGAGTCATGTCCCACACTGAGGGTAAGGTAATGCATATATATGCTGAGTTTGGCTTAGAGAGAGACCATATTTGACCAACAAGGAGGCTCCCAGGAGGTAACTCCCAAGCACTCTTTAACAGTAGCCTAAGTTTCAATTTCAAGAGCAAAGGCTCATAAGTGTAGTCATCAATATCAAGAGCCCATCAATGGACCATCCTCTTTTACTAGTCATTGCCCCTGTAATTGGGGGATTATTGCTTTTCCATTAGAGAATGTGGCAGATCTCTCCAGGATGGGAATTAAGTATGCTTTTAGTTATTGGGTGAGTCTCCACCCACTGTAACAATGCCCCATGAATATTTGAACATATTTATATTCCTTATATATATGTCCAAGTCAAATTTCTCCCATGTTTCCCCATCACTGACACCCCACACCAATGATCCTCCACTGTCCCTGTTGTAATCCTTCTGTGATCCAAAGCTTCTTCAAAAATGAAGCCAAAAAAATAGCCAAATACAATTAATAGTAAAATGAAATAATAATGATAAGTTTAAATATAGCAAATAAAATACATGAAAATTAAAAAATAAAATAAAATAAAAATGAAAAAAATAAAAATAAAATAAAAAATTGGAACATTAAAAAATAATGAAAAATATTTTTAAAATTTTTTAGCATTTTACCTTTCCTCACTGTAATATCTGTTGTCCTGTATGTACAGTGACATTTTCTTCCATTTATTTCCCAGTGTCTTGCTGTTTTCATTTTGTTTATAAAAAAGTTTTAGACCTCAGAACAGTCTCATACAGAATACAGATAAGTCTCATATACCGAACACCCTTCCCCTTGTCCCCCTTTCAATATTAATGTATTTTTATATGTGGGTGGTACATTTGTTACAACTGATATACAAATAGTGAAATATAGCTAGTAACCATGGTCAATTGACATTAGGGTTGACATTTTGGATGGTACACTTTTATAAATTTTGATGATATTTAACATGGCCTGTGTCTATCATTGCAAGATCATGTAGAACACTTCCATTCCTCACAAAATACCCCATGATGCATGTATCCTATTCCTCCCTCCCACCTCCCTTCAGGGACCACAGTGAACTCCTGGATTCACTGCTTGCATTACAAGATTCATAGGTGCTTACAACAACACTGAGGTCTTGACACACTGGTTTGTCCTCCCCTATTAGGAACCACCCATGCTTTCTAGAGATTCTTGCCCCTTTGAGGACATATTGGTCCTCCCCAGGTTGGGAGTCCAACTCCTTCCCGCTCATTTTGTGGGTCTCCATCCACTGATACAACTCATTATGACAAAATGATCACTTGCATACTCCCTAGGAGCCTGCCCCAGGTGTCCCCTCTCCTGAATTTCCCCCCATCCAACACCATAAACCAGTAACCCTTTCTTTTCATATTGTCATAAAAGCATTCTCAACTCTTTAGTTTCAACCAAATATCTGCCAATCCCAGGTGTTCTCCTGGTCCCTCCCTCAACCCTCCTTCCTGTTCCATGGACCTTCCAAATTACCCTACCATCTCTACCCCCATGAAACCTGCACTGACCAATAAAAGTAGTGATACTTTTATTTCTTTATTTAATGTAATTGCTCTAGGTAGAACTTCTTAACACAATACTAAATAACATTGCTGACAGTGGGCATCCTTGTCTCATTCCTGACCTCAGAAGGAAAGCTTACATTCATCAGCATTATTTAAAATGATAGATTTATAGTTTCATGTATGGACTTTATCATATTGAGAAAGTTTCCTTCTATTCCTTTCTTTTGGAGTATATTTTTTTTTATCAAGAATGTATATTGTTTTTTTTTTTTTTTGAGGTCCTTGGAATTGAACCGAGGACCTCATACATGGGAAGCAGGTGCTCCAACACTGAGGTATATCTGCTCACAAATGAGAGTTTTCTCTTTTTGTTTTTTGTTTGCTTGTTTGTTTTTAGGAGGTACCATGAGTTGAAGGCAGGACTTAGTTCATGGGAAGCTGACAGTCAACCCTTTGAGCTACATTTACTCAAGAATGCTATATTTTGTCAAAAACTTTTTCTGCATCAATCGAGAGGATCACATGGTTTTTCTTATTCAATTTATTAATGTGACCTATTACAATAATTGATTTTCTTCTGTGGAAACTCCCTTGCATACCTGGCATAAAACCGGTTTTATCATGGTTTATAATTCTTTTAATATGCTTTTGGATTCATTTCGCAAGTATTTTGTTGAGGATTTTTGCATCTATATTCATTAGAGATTTTGCTGTAATTTTCTAATTTCAAAATATATTTATCTGGTATTAGGGTGATGTTGGCTTTACAGAATGAGTTTGGTAGCATTCTTTCCCATTCAATTTTTTGGAAGAGCTTGAGCAAGATTGGAATTAGATCGTCATTGAATGATTGATAGAATTCACCTGTTAAGTCATCTGGTCTTGGACTTTTCATCTTTGGGAGTTTTTGTTAAATAATTTTATTTTTAAAGGAGTTTTAGATTATATAAATGCTACATTGAAATTATAAGTGGATTAATATATACCCCACAACCTACCACTCCCACACTTGACCCCATTGACAACATCTTCCATTAGACACATAATGACTGTTTCAATCTCTTTACTTGAGTTTGATTTGTTGAGGTCTTCTATTTCTTTTAGGGTCAGTGTAGATGTTGGTATGTTTCTAGGAATTTGTCCATCTCATCTACCTTGCATAGTTTTTTTGGTGTACAGTTGTTCGTAGTTTTGTCTTATGATTTGTCTTATTTCTGTGTGTTTAATGGTAGTGTCCCCTATCTTATTTTTTATTTTATTTTTTTTTATATTTTTCTTTGTCTGTTTAGCTAAGGCCTTGTCAATTTTGTTTATGTTCTCAAAGAACCAAATATTGGTTTTGTTGATCCTCTCTATTATTTTTTTTTCAATTTCATTTATTTCTGCTCTTATCTTTATTATTTCTTCCCTCTATTTGAGATTAGTTTTCTCTTCTTTTTCTAGTTCCTCCAAGCAAGTAGGTATGTCTTTAAATTTCACTCTTCTTTATTTTTTAATTGAGGGCTTTAAGTTTCACTCTCAGCACTGCCTTTCCTGTATTTCATAGATATAAAAATGGTGTGGTTTTTTTTCATTTGTCTCAAGATATTTACTGAATTAACTTGCAATTTCTTCTTTGACTGATTGATTATTTGTGAATTTTCCCTTTTTCTGTCTGTTACTGATTTCCAGTTTCTTCCATTATGATAAGAGAAAGTGTTTTGTATAATTTCAATATTTGTAAATTTATTGAATCCTGTCTTGTGACACAACGTATGCTTTAACTGGGGAAGGAGCTGTGGAAAAAAATTTTTTTAAAGTATATACTTCTGTTTTAGGGTGTAATGCTCAATAAATATCTGTAAGGCCTATTTCATTTATCATATTACTCAAACTCTCTATTTCCTTTTTCATTACCTACCCAGATGTTCTATCCAATGATGAAAGTAGTGTATTGTAGGCTCCAACTCTTATTATAGAGATGTCTATTTCTCCTTTCAGTTTTACCAGTCTGTGCCTCATGTACTTTTGGGGTATACATGGTAAGTGTGGGGGCTATTTAGTTAAAATATCTTTGGAACAGTTTAGTACTTGCTTCACTGTGCAAGCAGAAAATTACTGCATGGGTGTAAAGCTGCTGCTATCAGTTCCTGCTGAAAACAGTAGGAACATTCTTGCTTTGCTATCTTACTAAGTTGGGGTTTTATGCCTCTCCATTATCTCCTGCATAGCTCAGAACTTTCTGAGCCCCTGCATGTACACTCTGACCTTGTGATTTGTGAAAAGAGAATCGAAACCATAACGGGAATCAGCAAATGAAAATAGCTCCTTTAGCTGTTATCCCTCTTGCTTCTCTCAACCTCAGTGTTCAGAGTAATTTTTGGCACCATCGCGGGCTCTGCTGGACAGATCTCCGCAGGACTTTGCAGGACAGATCCCTGCAGTTAGGGGCATAAATATTTACTATAATTATTTCTTCTTGGTGAATTGCTCCTTTTTTAATATATAAGGACCTTCTTTATCCCTTGAAATAGTTTTGTATTTAAATTCTCTTTTGTCCTTTATTATTATCATTACTCCAGCTTACTTTTGGTTATTATTTGCAAGGAATATCATTTCCAACCTTTCACTTTCAACCTGGTTGTGTCCTTATGTCTGAGGTGAGTCTCTCCTAGACAGCATAGAGATGGCTTATATGTTTT
The DNA here is from genome assembly GCA_029593785.1 of Cabassous unicinctus. Taxonomy (NCBI): domain Eukaryota; kingdom Metazoa; phylum Chordata; class Mammalia; order Cingulata; family Chlamyphoridae; genus Cabassous; species Cabassous unicinctus. The sequence continues at coordinate 7,367 of JAQZBX010017948.1, read as the reverse complement.
TTTATCCATTTTGTGAATATCTTTTGATTGGGAATTCATTCCATTAACATTCAATTTATTACTAGGAACGCATTACTTAGTTCATTTTATAATTTGGTTTTCCATTGTCATATCTTACTATTGTCTGTCTTTTTACCCTTTAATTTACCCTTCCTAATAGTCTTCATTTCGTTACTCTTCTCCAAGTCTCTTTTCCTTGTTTTTTTTTTCCTTTCAGTCTGCAGCACTCCCCTTAGTATCTCTTGCAGATCCAGGATTTTAGTAATATACTCTCTCAATATTTTTTGTCTTTGAAGACTTTAAACAAATTCTTATTTATAAAGGACAGTTTTGTCAGATACAAAATTCTTGGCTGGAAATTTTTCTTTTTCAGTAACTTAAATACATTATACCATTTTCTTCTTCTTCTTGCCCCCATGGTTTCTGCTGAGAGGCTGAGACTTAATCACACTGAGGTCACTTTGGTTGTAATGGTTTGCTTTTCCCTTGCTGTTTATTTCTGATATTTTTCATTCTAAATAGAAGATGTCTCGTTGTAGGTCTACTCAGATTTATTCTCTTTGGTGTGTGTTGTCCTTCTTGTACGTTGATATTTATGTCTTTCATAAGGGTTTGGAAGTTTTCAGTCATAGCTTCCTTAAACATTCTTTCTTTCCTTTTTCTATTATCTTCTCCTTCTGGGACACTAATACTGTGTATATCCTGTGTTTTATATTGTCATTCAATTCCCTGAGATCATGTTCCAATTGTTCAATTTTTTAAATATTTATTTTATATTTTTTGAGGTACTAGGGCTGGGGGTTGAACTCAGGACCTCATATGTGGGAAGCCAGTGATCAACCACTTAGCCACATCACTTCCCTTCATTTTTTTCTCTTTCTGTTCTCCTGTCTTTTCCAAGTCAGATGTATTGTCCTCACTATCACTGTTTGTTTTCAGTCAATTGAAATCACCATTATATACCTATATATCTTTAATATACTCTTTTTTGCTAATGTATTTTTATTTATTTTATTTTATTTATTTTATTTTATTTTATATTTTATTTTATTTTATTTATTTTATTTTATTTTATTTATTCCCCCTCCTTGCTGCTTGTGCTTGCTGTCGGCTTTGGGTGCATTTGCTGTGCATTTCCTCTGTGTCTGCTTGTCTATTTTTTGTGCATCATCTTCCTGCACCAGATCTCCATGGGCATAGGCTGTCAACTCTCTGCAGGCAGGGGCTGTCAGCTCTTTGTGGGCTTGAGCCAGCTTGCCCTCAACAGGAGGTCCTGGGAACTGAACACAGTACCTACCATATGGTAGATGGGAACCCAGCCAATTGAGCCACATCTGCTTCACCCTAAATGTATTTTATTTTATTTTATTTATTTTTTAAAAATATACTTAGATTACATAAATGTTACACAGAAAATATAGGGATTCCCATATGCCCCACCTTCCACACCTCCCACAATCTTCAACATAAACATCCTTCATTAGTGTGGCACATTCATTGCAATTAATGAACACATCCTGGGGCTTTGCCATTAAGCATTGACAATAGCTCACATTGTAGACCACAATCTATCCCACACAGTTCTGCATGTAATATCATCATATAAAATGGCCCATAATTGTCATTGCAATGTCACTCAAGACAATTCCAAGGTCCTGAAAAGGCCCCGATTGTATAATTGCTTTTCCCTCTCCCTGCCCCCAGAGCATCCAGTAGCCACTGGCACCACCTTCAGTGTTGGAATTTCTTCCATTGCTTGAATCACAATATGTATATAGTAGACATATTGTAAGCACACTCTAGTCCATAGCTCTCCCTCCATTCTGAGGAGTCTGGGATGGTGATGTCCATTCCACCTCCAATTGAGAGGGGGCTTATATCCCATGGGAAAGATGGATGGGATTGTCCTTCCTGCCACTGCAGACCCTCTCTCTTGCCTGGGACAGCCATTGTCCATCATCATTTCCCCATCAGTTGTCCTGGGTGAGTCCAATGAGCTATAGAGTAGGAGTTGCTGCTCCACTGAGGTTCTGGGCCCAGCTGGCACATAGACAGGCCAAACACTCAAGTCTCTGCACATACACATATAAACTCCAGCACCAAGTAAATGTTTGAATAGAAGGGACAGATGAGCCATGTGCAGGGAAGACATAATTGAGTCCAACTCTATCACTCTCAGGAGCACAAACACCAAAGTAGGGCCCACTGGCAAGGCACCAAACTCCTGTGCTATCGGCCCTGACATAGGATCTGGGTGTCTCCAGAACATTCAGGAGCCCCACTATTTGCGGTAGTATCCACTTTGGGATTCTATGAGATCCTACTGAGATGTGTGTAAGCAACACCTCTGGGATGCACTCCCAAATCATTTTGAAGTCTTTTAGCCATATAAAATTATTTGTCTTTAACTTTCTCCCCTTTTATTCAAGGTCTTTTTCCAGTTGCATTGCCAGTTGGCACTTGAAAGCAATACCTCGGTGCCAGGGAGGCTCATCTCCGGGCATCAGGTCCAATAACAGGAAGAAGGTAATGCATACATATGCTGAGTTTGGCTTAGAGAGAAGCCATATTTGAGCAACAAGGAGGCTCTCAGGAGGCAACCTTAGGCACCCCATAACAATAGGCTTTTCAAGAGCAAAGACTCATAAAGCTAGTCATCAATATCAAGGGCCCATCAATGGATCATCTTCCTTCACCAGTCACTGGCCCTGCACTTGTGAGACTGTTGCTGCTCCCTTAGAGAATGTGGCAGATCTCTCCAAGATGGGAATTCAATATTCTCTCATTTATTGAGGAATTCTCCACCCAAGGTGGCAATGCCTCATGAACATTTGAACATTTTTATATACCTTATAACTATGCTCAGGGGAACTTCTTCCCATGCATCCCCCATTCCTGACACCCCATACCAAGGATCCTCCCCTGCCTCAGTTGTAACAATTCTGTGAGCCAAAGCTTCTTCATGTGCTTTTTAGACATTTGTATTTCTTCCTCAGAGAAGTGTGTTTTCAGGTTGCTAGCCCATTTTTTAAATGGGTTGTTTGTCTTTTGATTTTTGAGGTGTAGGATTTCTTTATATATGCAGGATATTAGGCTCCTCTCAGGTATATGGTTGCCAAATATTTTCTCCCATTGGATATGCTGCCTTCTTATTTTCTTAATTATGCCCTTTAAGTTGCAGAAGTTTTTATTTTGAGGAGATCCCATTTATCTATTTTTTCTTTTTCTGCTTGTGCTTTGGGTGTGAAGTTCATGGAACCATTTCCTATTACAAGGCCCTGTATATGTCTCCCTACATTATATTCCAAGGTCTTTGTAGTCTTGGCTCTTATATTTAGATCTTTGATACATCTTGAGTTGATTTTTGTATAAGGTGTGAGATGGCGTTCCTCCCTCATTCTTTTGGATATGGATATTCAGCTCTCAAAGCACCATTTATTGAAGAGGCCATTCTCTCCCAACTTAGTGGATTTGTTGGCCTTGTCGAATATCAGTTGACTGTATATGTGAGAATCTATATTGGAACTCTTAATTTGGTTCCATTGGTCAGTATGTCTATTCTTGTGTCAAATCCATGCAATTTTGACCACTGTAGTTTTGTAGTATGTTTTAAAGTCAGGTAGGGTGATACCTATAACTTCATTTTACCATTTCAATATGTCTTTGGAGATTGGGGGCCTTTTACCCTTCCAAATCAATTTTGTAGTTAGTTTTTCCAATTCATTAAAAAAATTCAGTGTGGATTTTTATTGGGATTCTATTAAATCTGTAGATTAGTTTGGGTAGGATAGATATCTTGATGATATTTAGTCTTTCTATCCATGAACAGGGAATATTCTTTCATTTATTTAGTCTTCTTTGATTTCCTTTAACAGTGTTTTGTAGTTTCTGTATATAAATCTTTTACAACTTTAGTTAAATTTATTTCTAGGCCTTTGATATTTTTAGTTACTATTGTAAATGGTATTTTTTTTCTTGATTTCCTCCTGAGATTGTTCATTATTGGTGTACAGAAATGCTACCTGTGTCTTGTAGCCTGCAACTTTATTGAACTTGTCTTTATGTTCTAGAAACTTTGTTGTAGATTTATCATGGCTTTTATGTATAGGATCATGTTGTCTGCAAACAGTGAAAATTTTATTCCTTCCTTTCCAATTTGGAAGCCTTTTATATTTCTTTCTTGCCTCAGTGCTTGAGTAAGTACTTCTAAGACAAAGTTAAATTGGAGTGGTGGTAGTGGGCATCCTTTTCTTGTTCCTAGTCTTAGAGGGAAAGCTTTTAGGATTTCACCATTGAAGATGATGTTGTCTCTGGCTTTTTTGTATAAACCTTTATCATGTTCAGAAAGTTTCCTTCTATTCCTATCTTTTGCAGTGTTTTTATGCAGCAAAAGTGCTGTCCTTTTTCAAATGCTTTTTCTGCTGCTATAGAGATCATCATTTGTTTTATTCCTTTCAATCTGTTTGTGTGGTGTATTACGTTGATTGTTTTTCTTATGTTGAATCATCCTTGTATACTTGGGATGAAACACACTTGGTCAAGGTGAATAATTCATTTGATATGTTGTTGAATGTGATTAGCAAGTATTTTCTTGAGTATTTTAATATCTAGGTTCATTAAAGAGATTGGTCTGTAGTTTTCCTTTCTGTGATGTCATTGTTTGGCTTTGGTATTAGGGTAATGCTGGCATCATAGAATGAGTTAGGCAATGTTCCTCCTACTTCTATTTTTTTGAAGAGATTAAGCAGGATTGATGTTAGCTCTTTCCAGAATATTTGGTAGAATTCACCTGTGAAGGCATCTGTTCCTGGGCTCTTCTTATTTGGAAGGATTTTTTATGACAGAGTCTATTTTTCTATTTGTAATTGGACTGTTGAGTTCATCAATATCTTCTGTCATCAAGGTAGGCTACTTGTGAGTTTCTAGGAATTTGTGCATTTCAACTAGATTATCTTTCTTGTTTGCATATAATTTTTGAAAGTATCCTCTTATGATATCCTTCATTTCTGTGGGGTCAGTTTTGATATCCCCTTCTTCATTTCTTATTTTGTGTATATGCATATGCTTTCTCTTTTTCTTTGTTAGGCTGGCTAAGGGTATGTCAATTTTATTGATCATCTCAATGAACCAGCTTTTGGTTTTGTTTATTTTTTCTAGTGATTTCTTATTGTCTATTTGTTATAGTTCTGCTTTAATCCTTTTTATCTCCTTCTTTCTCCTATCTTTGTGGTTAGTTTGTTGTTTTTTTCCCAATTCCTTGAAGTGTGGAGTTAGGTCCTCAAATTTAGGTCTTTCTTATTTTATGATATATGCATTTATGGGTATGAATTTAACTCTGTACAGCTTTGGTTGCATCCCATAGGTTTTGATATGTTGTGTTGTCATTTTCATTCGTTTCATATTAATTACTTTTTTTTTTCTGGATACACATCTCTGTAGAGCAGGGGCTTTGGGTGCCAATGGGTGCAGACACCCACCACAGCTGCACCTCCTGGGCTCTGGGTGCTGCCTTCCCTGACTGTGGAGTTTGCTTGAGCAGCACCAAAGCAAGTTTCATATAAATTACTGAATTCCATGTCATTTCCTCCTTGACTCACTATTTGTCTAAGAAAGTGTTGTTCAACTGCCATATCTTTGTGTCTGATCTAGTTCTCTAGCCCTTAATTATATCCAATTTCATTTCATTGTAGTCAGAGAAATTACTTTGTATAATCTCAATATTTCTGAATTCATTAAGAGTTTCTCTGTAGCCTACAATGTGGTCTATCTTGGAGTAAGATCCATGTGCTCTTGAGAAGAATGTATATTCTGCTGCATTTGGGTGTAGTGTTCTGTATTTATCTATTAGGTCCAGATCCTCTAATGTATTATTCAGAGTCTTTGTATTTTTATTGATTCTCATTCAAGATGTTCTGTCTAATGGTGATAATGGTGTTTTAAAGTCCCCAACTATAAATGTAGAGACATTTATGTCTCCACTTAATCTTTCTCATGTTGTTTGAGGTGCCCTGATTATGTACATAAATGTTTATAATCTTTCTTTCTCCTTGAAAGCGTACTTCTTTTACTAATATATATTGTCCATCTTTGTCTCTTACAATAGTTTTGCATTTAAAGTCTATTTTGTCTGATATTAATATAGTTACTCCTGCCCTTTTATGGCTATTGTTACCTTGTAAAATTGTTTTCCAGCCATTCACTTTCAGCCTCCTTGAATCCCTGGGTCAAAGGTGGGTTTCTTGTAAACAACATATAGGTGGATCATATTTCCTTATCCATTCTGCGAATCTGTGTCTCTTGAGTGGTGAATTTAATCCATTAACATTCAGTGTTATTACTCGCAACGAATTTCTTACTTCAGCCATATTTTCTTTGGGTTAATGTATGTCATATGTTGTTTTTATTTCTCTTTTTGTCTTCTTAGTTGTTCTTACACTCTTGTCCAACTCTCTCACCTCTCTTTTTTCCTTTCAACCTTTAGAACTTCCTTCAGTATTTCTTGAAGGGCAGGTTTCTTATTGGCATACTCTCTTAATTTCTGTTTATCTGTGAATATTTTGAACTCTTCATCATTTTTGAATGCCAGGTTTGCTGGATAGAGAATTCTTTGCTGTAATTTTTTTTATCTTTGAGTACTTTGACTATGTCATACCACTGTCTTCTTGCCTCCATGGCTTCAGATGAGAAATCAGCCCTTAATCTTATTGATCTTCTGTTGTATTTGATGGTTCTCTTTTCTCTTGCTGCCTTGAGCATTTTCTTTGTCTTGAGCATTGGACATTTTGATAATTATATGTCTTGGAGTAGGCCTGTTGGGATTTACACTGTTTGGGGTGTGCTGCTCTTCCTGGACATATACATCCATCTTCCTCAATAGGGTTGGGAAGTTTTCAGCCATTATCTCCTTCAACATTCCTTCTGTTCCCTTTCCCGTCTCTTCTCCCTCCTGGATGCCTATAATGCATATGTTTGTGCATTTTGTGTTGTTGTTGAAATCCCTAATTCCCTGCTCGATTTTTTCTATCTATCTTTTCTATCTGTTTGATTTCAGATGTACTGTCTTCCACATCACTAATTCTTACTTCTACCTGTTCAAATCTGCTTTTATGTGATTCAAATATTTTTTTGATTTCTTGGATTTTGCTATTCATCCCCATCGTATCCATTATCTTTTTATGTATGTTTACAATTCCTTCAGTATGTTCTCCCAGTATCTTCTTAATATCCTTAATCTCTTCCTTCACTTCATTAATTTGGTCCATGATATATGTTTGGACATCTTTCGTTAGTTCTTAGATGTTCTGCATCTCTTCTTGGGTTTTAGTTTGTTTACTGGACTTGTCCATGTCTTCCTGTTTCTTAGTATT